>JASDQU010437620.1:116201-132768 GCA_032191745.1 Picea mariana | reverse complement strand
GAATAAACTGGGGAAATACATAAAGACCACATAATCTATCCTAAAGGGGAGATACACATCTTACGCAAGAATATGTATAGAGATGGATGTGTTGGGAGCACTCCCAGAAGCCATAAGCCTCAAATTTAGGGATGAGGAATGGATCCAAAACATAGATTATGAACATATCCCCTTTCAATGTAGAAGGTGCAATGAACATGGTCACTTGATTAGGGAATGCCCACTTAATAAAAAATAGTAAACTGGAAACCCCAAACCACAATAGGATGAGGATGGGTTTGTTAAACCAAACCCCATAAGTAGAGCCAAAAAAAAATAGAGCAAAGCCCAAGCAGGAAATAACCAAAGGTTCGAATTATATAAGAAGGAAGGAATAAAACAAATGAAGGGTCAGAAGCCAAGAAGGATATGACAAAAGTTCAGGAAGTCAGAGAACAAGCACCAAACGATCCCACCGACTGACCAAATAATTAGAAGGAATAAGGAAGCTGTGAAACTTCGATGGAGAGAGAAATCAGAGATGACAACACGCCCATGCAAGACACAGAGGGAGAGGCAGAAATGACACCAAGCGAAGTAGGCATAGAAGACCTGGAACTCGGATACCTGGTGGAAAGGGAAGGGATAGATCTCATGAACATACTGGAGCAACGGAAAAGACAGGGAGTGGATAATGTACCAACAAAGCAACTTGACCGCATCCAGTACTTGTTCCTCCTAAGGGAGGAAGCCAAAGCTAGAGGCCTAAATAATACACACAGGGAGATTGGGAACCGAGGAGTCAAAGCCAGTGAGGAACAACCACATCTCTCACCCAAGTAGACATAGAGGAAAAAAGGCAGGAAATCCAATAGTGTAGCCCTGCAGGAGCTTGGAGCGCTACTAATAAACTCAGGTAAGATAAAAAAAATATTCCCCAACTCCCCCCCGCATGTTTAAATGAAGGTTATAACTTGGAATATAAGAGGCCTAAACATCCCATGAAAGCAATGAATCCTTAGTAGTAGCTAACAAAGGAACAACAAGATCCGTGCTTTATTCAAGAGACCAAGTGTAATACCAATAGAATGGAAACAATCATTCAAGAACAATGGCACAAGTACAATATGGTGGCTATTGGTGGACACCAAATGGTAGGAGGTATCATCCCCCTATGGAACCCACAAGTACTAATCCTTATAGTGGCTGAAGAAAGAAGGCATAGCCTAACGGTCCGCATGCAAATCATTGGGAACACAGAGGTGATTTTATGCATGAACGTGTATGGAACCTAGGTGTCTGAGGAGACGAGAGGAATGTTAAGAGACCCAAAAGATCTTAAAAATAGAGCCAACAAAATCCATTGGATCCTAGTCGTGGATTTCAACATCATCACATCACTTGCATAGAAAAAAGGAGGTACAAGAATATTGTATAGAGATGTGGAAGAGTTCTTACAATTCATAGACATAGCGAAGATGGTAGATCTGAAAACCAATAATGGCTAGTTCACCTGGAACAATAAGAGAATGAGCCAGCATCAGGTAGAAACAAGACTCGACATATTCCTAGTGTAAGAGTCAATCATTATGCAGGGGCTAACCTTAGACTGCAACATCTTTCCATGGGGGGGATCTGATCACTGGACAATGCAACTGGAAGTAGGCTTCTAGACCACACCAAAGAACAAACCTTTCAGATTTGAGAAATTTTGGATGGAACACCCGACTTTCAAGGAAATAATCGAATGGTGGTGTCGTGAGGAGAAACCAGAGAAAGGGACAAGGATGTTAAAACTCTAGAAAAAACTAAAACATATCAAATATAGGCTCAAGGAGTGGAACATGTATACTTTTGGGAATATAAACCAAGAAAAGAACACCATTGAATAAAAAATGAAAAATCTCTAGGAAACCTACATTTCGGAGGGCTACAATGAAGAACGGAAAAAGGAGGAGATCTAGATGACCCAGGAATGGGATGAATGGTGCCAGCAAGAAGAAACTCTCTGGTGACAAAAGTATCGGATTAGATGGCTAAAGGAAGGAGAAAGGAACACCAAGTTTTTTCATAGAACAACCATGGCAAGAAGAGCCCACAACAAAATCTTGAAGATTAGGGACCAGGATGGAATAGAAAGAGAGTCCCATAAGGACATCAAAACAAATTTGTTAAACCACTTCCAAGGTATAGCCAAGGAACCCAACCAAGATAGAATGAAGGCCATATAAAAGGTAATCCATCATATCCCTTGCCTGGTAACAGACGAACACAACAACAACTTGAACAAGCCCATTACGGAGGAGGAAATAGATCAAGCACTCCAGGAAATGCCTAATGGAAAAGCCCCAGGCCCAGATGATTTCACAGTGGAGTTCTTCAAAGCCTGTTGGGAAGTTGTCAAACATGATGTTTATAGGGTAGTGGAAGACTCTAGAAGGTTAGCCTCCATTTTGAAATCACTAATAATGGACAATATTATCCATGTTCACGAACTTATCCACACACTAAAGCTTCAGAAAAGAGGGGGAATGATAATACAACTAGACCTAACAAAAGCCTATGAAAAAATCAACTGGAATTATATGGTCAGGACCCTGRAAGCCTTCGACTTCACCCAACACTGGATCAGAAGGATAGTCACCCTAGTATCCACAACAAGCTTCTTGCCACTAGTAAATGGAGCCCCTCCCAAACCTTACTGGCCCACRAGAGGCATCAGATAGGAAGACCCGTTGTCCCCCTTCCTTTTCATATTAATGATGGAAGGACTCAGTCGAATCATGAAAAATGCAACCAGAATAGGGGAAAATAAAAGGTATCAAACCCTATGAGAATTGCCCAACTTCTACACACCAATAGTTTGTGGATGATACCTTACTTCATGGAATTCCTACGATCAAGGAAAAAAAAGCCTACAAACGAATCTTAGACGAATTTGGGGAAGCCTTAGAGGTAGAGATAAATCAATCCAAATCTATGATCTTCTTCTTTAATACCAACCCTGCTATCTAAAGGAATTTCGCCAACATCTTGGGATTTGACCGCAAATCCCTCCCAACCATGTACTTGGGAATCCCCCTGAAAGATAAAGCCTACAAGCTATCAACTTGGGAAGAAATAGTCAAGAAGCTACAAAATTGGGTAAAAAATTGGACGTACAGATCCCTCAACCTAGTTGGAAGACTTATCCTAACCAAGTCGGTTTTCTAGGCTATCCTAACCTTCATGATGTCAGTTTTCATAGCCCTCAAGGGGATTATACAAAAAATAAGAACCATACAAAGGGAATTCCTGTGGTGAGGAGCGGAAACAAAGAAAAAATGGGCAGTAGTGGCTTGGGAGAAGGTTTGTAAACAAAAACGAAAAGGAGGCCTGGGGCTACATGACCCGCAAGTGACCAATGACGCATATGGGGCAAAACTATGGTGGTGATGGGTCAAAGAAACGAAGTTTCCATGGGTCAACTTGTGGAAGGAAAAGTATGCCCTGGACATTTGTGACCAGGACAAAATCTTCTTCAGAGGCACTAGGGAAGGTTCTACCATTTGGAACTTAGCCTGGCACAACAAGACCCGGATCCAAACACACAGCTTTTGGGAAATAAGGAATGGAAGAATAACCCGATTCTTAGAGGATGGTTGGCAATAAGAACCTAGAATGGAAAAACTAGGTCGGGAGGCACTCCAACAGGAGACCATGGTGCAAGGAAAAACTCGAGTCTACCATTACTGGAAAACAAGAAATAGATCACAAGAAATGGTGAATCTGGAACACTCTCACCCTACAGACTAGATACCAGACCGCAACAACAATTAAAGAGGTGGAGGAGGAATTGGGGAGATGATAAATTTCATTCATGGATGGAGATGACCAGCTGAGATGGGGGCACAAAGCTAGTGGGTAATTCAATCTGAAAGAATTACGCCACTACATAGAAAACCAGGACCAAGAAGCCTTGACGCATCAATGGGACAAGCTCTGGAACAACCCACATTGACCAAAAATAAAAATCTTTCAGTGGCTAATACTATACAACTGAATCCTAACTTGGGAAAACCTAAAGAAGAGAGGTTTCATACGCTCTTCAAGATGTCACCTATGTGAAGAAAAGGAGGAAAAAATGAACCATCTCCTAGATGCATGTCCCTATACAAAATGATTGGGCGATAACCATTTTCCGACAATCTAATAGGATCAAAGGTAATATTTCTGCAACTATAAACACATGGAAGGAAAGCTACAGTGAAAACGAAGAGGTGAATCTCTATTGGACCCTCATTCCTGGCATGGTCATTTGGGAAATATCGAAGGAACAAAACCGATGCATCTTCAGGAACCAAACATGGACGACATGAAAGACCAAGGAAACAATAATAGCCACGACAAGAGAAATGGTGGAGAGCCGCAACTTCCGGATAGGAGGAGCACAACTCACAAATCGAGATCATAGAATTCTAGAGGCCTTTCAATTGAAAGGAGGACGCAACCCCAATTAGGTAAGATAGTTGATGCAACTACAAATAGGTGAGCGCAACTGGAAACCACCACCAGAGGGCTCCCTCAAGCTAAATTTTGATGGGGCATTGAAAGGTAACCCAGGACAGATAGGTACATGGGGAGTAATTAGGGACAGTCAAGGAAAAATTATCAAGCTGTACACTGGGAGTCTGGGGAACTCAACCAACAACCCTGTGGAATTTGAGGCCCTGGAGACCGGCCTTGAGATACTATGTCGAGAAGGGATGAACAATGTAATAGTGGAAGGATATTCAATGATGGTCATCAACAGAGTAGGGAAACTCCAAAATGGCACCAAAGTGGGAAAAATTCAGAGGCACTGGCACTTGGCATACTCCCTGCAAAAAATACAGGAGCATTTGCAGATGGGGATCACAGTGGATTTGTGTTGGGTTCGAAGGTCAGCAAATGGACTAGTGGATAGAATCTCTAATGAAGGGGTCGACAAGGAAGAATATGAACTAGATTCCACATGAAGTAACATATTGAATGGCCAGTTTCTTATGGACTGCACCCAACTAGTGGCAAAGGACTATGATGACAGCCGAAGTACGGATGACCACATTGAGGCTAGATGCATATAATTAATTGAAGGGCAAGCAGGATCCGGGCAAAATCTGAGAGGCCACCATTGCAACACAAGTTACAAGGTAGATCACGGTCGCACCACAAGAGGTGGTATGACACCATGGTCTAGTCAATATAATGAAGTACAGGGGTTGGTCGTGGGAGAGAAGAAAGGGTAACCCATAGATGGAAAAGGATTAAGATCAAAAGGATAGCTTGAGGGTAGGAATGGGGACACCACATCCACACACAAGTCCCGTGGGAGGAAATGATTTGCATACAACATGCAAGGCGAAGGATTGGTGTAGGGACGATGACAGGATCCCCAAGCACACACACTCTGAAACAGTGAAAAAGGACCAAAATGTATGCCTTTATGAGAGAACCATGATTACCAGGATAAGATCACATCCCAGAAAACACCCTAAAAGAAGAAGTGTAATGGATAGCTATAGACCAGCGAGCATCAATTTCAAAGACCAGGAAGGGGCGAATAGAAGCGAAGGATGAAGTCAAGATAGAAGCCATTGCATTCAAAAAAATATGGTAAGAAGGAATAATACCCAGAGTAAGAGGGGGCCTCCGGGGGAGGAACCTACAACAAGGGCTTGAAACATCACTAGAATAGAACAGGCGGCCAGGGAGGTCAAAGGCACCTTTCTTGAGAAAGTCGATACAAAAGAAAACGAGGTGATCAATAGGTGGGAGCAGGAAGTCAACACCAAGCATCAGGGCAAATCTTGGATGGAACTCATCTGAGAAGCAGACGGGATAAGGGAACCAAGAACCACACAGCCTAGGAAAACCCTCTACCATAAAATGGTGGAGGAATCGTGGTGTACAAAAATGCTGATAAGTAAGATGAGACCTGACAAGAATGAGACTAGCAGGGTGGAAAACCATTGCCACAAGAAGGAGCTCACAGATATTCTTAGCCACCTCTAAAACCTGGAGGCCAGCGCAAGAAGAATAGAAAAGGACCAGAGGAACCAAAGAAAAAAAGTGGAATGACTCACTGAACAATTCAAACTTTACCTTCACTATGTCCACCACATGGACATCACTCCAGCAGATCAATGCGAAAGCCCATACTGCATTAGAAAGTTGCACACGATGGAGAAAGAAAAAGAGAACAAGGCAAGAAAGGAAGGAGATGAAAGCCATCCAATCCTCTTGGACTAGCGTAGCCTTCACCCAAGGTCTTTTTATTTCTTTGTATATGAGAAACCCCTGTTATACATTCTTGTTTTTATGTATATCTTATGGTATAAGTTTTTGTTTTCAAACGAGTGTTTAGAGACTGGGCCTGTTTCCTAGGGTGGCGGCCCAACCCTCCCCTCACTTATGTTGACAATGCAACTTCGGGACCCCTGATCTGGTTTCCTTTTTCGCAGATCAAGTGATACCCCTCCGTCCCTTTTTGTAACATAATTTTCTTAGTAATATAGAATCTCAACTCACTTACAAAAAAAAATATATTATCTTTCCAGTTGAAACTTGGGAGCATGAGGAGCCTACGGTCCCTAACATGGAGTGATTTGTGTTTTGGTCAAAATGGAACAAAAAATCCCATCGTAGAGGAATAGGAGGCATATCTTGTTATATTAGAAAGAGTGTTTCTCCTCACATTCAACTTCATAAGATTGACCCTCTTAATCAATACTTTTGGATAGAAATTTCAGACACCAATGCTAAGAAGAAGTATATATCAATTTTCTATTTTGCACCTATTAATTTTACCTTTTATAAGAAAAATAATCTAGATAAAAATTGTCCCTATAATAATTTAGAACAAGATATTTATTGTTAGGTAGCTAGAGAGGTAGTGGGGGGGTGCGGGGGAAAGAGGGCCCATAGTGATAATAATGGAGGCCATTCAATGTAAGGTGGACTAGGTCTACTATATTATTAAAAAAGGCCCACTGTGGTAGTTAGATATAATAAATAGGTAGCTAGATACAAGAAATGTAAGGGCACTTCTTAGAAGGTTCTACTTCTAGAAGATCCCTCCTCTGGAATGTTATTAGGGGATGGTATCACTATATAAAGAGGTTCAAACAATGTAATGGGACATGAAGAGAAATATTGTATTTGGAGGTGAAGCTCAATAGGAGGATGACCCCTTGAAGAGGCAAGTGAACAGGAGATGATCTTTTTCATAATAGGATCCATTGTATGGTGTTTTCATACCCTAAGGGTTTGATAATAATAAATGAAATTCTTTTTATTGTTCTTGTATATCTATTATGGTTCTTTTGTATTCAGTTCTTTCCTACATAACAATTGGTATCAGAGAAAGGGGGTATGGAATGTTCGGTAGCTAGAGAGGTAGTGGGGGGGACCAGAGGGCCCATAATGATAACAGTGGAGGCCATTCAATGTAAGGTGGACTAGGTCCACTATATCATTAAATAAGGCTCACTATGGTAATTAGATATAATAAATGGGTAGTTATATATAATAAATGTAAGAGGACTTATTAGATGGGAAAGAGGGCCCATAGTGATAATAGTGGAGGCCATTCAATGTAAGGTGTACTAGGTCTACTATATTATAAAAAAAGACCCACTATGGTAGTTAGATATAATAAATGGGTAGTTAGATATAAGAAATGTAAGGACACTTCTTAGAAGGTTTTACTTCTAGAAGATTCCTCCTCTGGAATGTTCTTAGGTGATGGTATCACTATATAAAGAGGTTCAAGCAATGTAATGGGACATGAAGAGAAATATTGTATTTGGAGGTGAATCTCAATAGGAGGATGCCCCCTCAAAGAGCCAAGTGAACAAGAAATGATCTCTTTCATAATAAGATCCATTGTATGGTGTTGTCATACCCTAAGGGTTTGATAATAATAAATGAAATTTTGCTTATTGTTCTTGTATATCTATTAGGGTGCTTTTGTATTCAGTTATTTGATACATAAAAAGGGGTATCAGAGAAAGGGGGTATGGAATGTTCGGTAGCTAGAGAGGTAGTGGGGGGGACCAGAGGGCCCATAATGATAATAGTGGAGGACATTCAATGTAAGGTGGACAATGTCCACTATATTATTAAATAAGGTTCACTATGGTAATTGGATATAATAAATGGGTAGTTAGATATAATTAATGTAAGAGGACTTCTTAAAAGGTTCTACTTCTAGAAGATTCCTCCTCTAGAATGTCCTTAGGTGATGGTAACACTATATAAAGAGGTTTAAACAGTGTAATGGGACATGAAGAGAAATATTGTATTTGGAGTTGTGATCAATAGGAGGATGCCCCCTCGAAGAGGCAAGTGAACATGAAAGGATCCCTTTCATAATATGATCCATTGTATGGTGTTGACCTACCTTAATGTTATGAACCAAATATCAATATAGCATAGAGAAACCTCAGAAAAAGTACCCAATGCCTTGAAAAAGAGATAATTTCAGATAATAAGCCTCTTCGAGGGGGCAACCTCCTTTTACCCCACTTAAATGTTCAAGTACAAGATGATTCAAAATGAAAATGTCTCCTTGGTATATATAAGAGACTAGGAGGTATAATTACAACTAATGGCCTAAGGCCGACATAAATAGAATAACATTACTAATATAATATGCCCCAATTAAGGGGTAATGAACCAATATTAGGGCTTAATATGCCCCTCCCCTTGAGATAAGTGTTTTCCGCAATGCTTGAGTAACTCTGGATGCTTCTGTATAAAAGACTCATCTTCCCAAGTGGAATCTTCAGCCGATAATTTCCTCCATTTAATGAGATACTCTAAAATGGATCTATTCCTCAGCTGGAAAATTATTGTGTCAGTGATGGATTCAAGATCCAATATGATTTTTCCTTCCTCGTCAAGTTATGGAAATATAGTTTGAACTGGGATCTTGTCACCTATAACCTTCTTTAAGCATGAAACATGGAAAACTAGGTGTACTCGTGAAGATGCAGGCAACTCCAATTTGTATGCCATAGTAACAATCTTTTGCAACACCTTATAAGGGCCATAGTACTTTGGTGATCATTTATTATCTTTCTTAGCTTTTTTGAGGGACATCTATTTGTATGGTTGTAGTCTTAAAAGCACCCAATCCCCTACTTCAAAACTTCTTTCACTACGATGTTGATCTGCTTTTTGTTTCATGCGATTCTGTGCCATGGCCAGGTTGAACTTTAAGATTTGGAGAACTTTTTGTTGATTCTCGATGTGATATTCCACTACTTGAACCTTAGATTTTTCTTTTAGAGAAGAAGTGATGGAAGGAGGGTGGTATCCATAAAGTGCCATAAATGGTGTTATTTTTGTTACAGTATGAAAGGAAGTGTTATACAACCATTTTTCCAAGGGTAACCATTTGAACCATTCTGTTTGTTTATTAGAGACAAAGCAATTAAGGTAGCCTTCCAGACATTTGTTCACTATCTCAGTTTCTCCATTAGATTGAGGATGATAGGATGAGCTATGAGCCAGTTGAGTACCCAAACAAGAAAATAATTATATCCAAAAATGTTCAGTGAAGATGGGATCTATATCACTTACAATAATCTTTGGGCTTCCATGTAGCTTTTGAACTGTCTCCATGAATGTGGTGGCAACTGTACTAGCTTTTTAGGGATGAGAGAGTGCACAAAAGTGTGCATACTTGCTCAGTCTATCAACAATCACCATGATGACACTCTTTCCTTTAGACTTTGGTAACCCTATGATGAAATCCATGGAAACCTCCTCCCAGTGCTGACTTGGGATGGATAATGGTTGTAAAATACCTAGGGTCTTAATTGTTTCTACCTTATTTTGTTGGCAAACCAAACATTCTTCCACAAACCTTTGAACATTCATTTTAAGGCCATCCCAAAAAAAATCCTTCTTGACTCTATGGTAGGTTTTCAAAAATCCCAAGTGCCCTCCTACTGGAGAGGTGTGCAATTCCAATAGTACCTTTTGTTTGAGTTGGAAGTTATTACATAAATATAAGTGATCATTGTACCATAGTGAATCATTTTTCCATGTAAATGTATCTGATGCACTGGAATCATGCTGCAACCTTTGACTAAGATTCCACACTTTTTTGTCATTCTTCCATTCATCCCTTGCTTCTATTATCCAATCAGGTTGGATGATCGATATAGCACAGATAAACGCCTCAACATCTTCATCCTTTCTTGAGAGTGAATCTACCACAACATTTTGCTTCCCCTTTTTATAGAGGATTTCAAAATCATAACGCAATATCTTGTTTACCCATTTTTGTTGTTCTTCTGAAGATAGTCTTTGTTCCAAGAAGTATTTAAGACTATCATGATTTGTTTTTACCTTGAAGTGCCTACCTATTAGGTAAGGATGCCATTTCTTCAATGCATGTAGTATGGCCATAATTTCCTTCTCATAAATGGGTTTGTGTAAGTCGTTTCTCTTGAGTGGTCAACTTTCAAAAGCTAGGGGCCTTCCTTCTTGCATTAGGACAATACCAATTCCATTTCTTGAGGCATCACATTCCACAATAAAGGTTTTTTTGAAGTCTGGAGTGGTCAAGACAAGAGATTTACACATCACCTCTTTAAGTTGTTCAAAAGATTTAGTTGTCTCTGGAGTCCATAAAAATGCATCCTTCTTAGTTAGTGTTGTTAAAGGTGTTTCTATTCTTCCATAGTTCCGAACAAACTTGCGGTAGTAACCTGTCAAACTCAAAAATCCTCTAAGATTCTTCAATGTTTTGGGAATCAATCAATCCATCATGGCCTTAATTTTGTTAGGGTCTACCTTGACACCTTCATGAGATACAATATGACCCAAATACTTTACCTCCTTTACTCCAAAGAAACATTTGGATGGTTTGGCATATAGTTCTTGATCCTTTAGTAGTTGTAGCACCTTGTGAACATGTCACACATGATCCTCCCAAGACTTGATATAGATTAGTATATCATCAAAAGATACTAACAAAAAATTTTGAAGGAAGGGCTTGAAAATGGAATTCATCAACCCTTGGAATGTGGAAGGTGCATTTGTAAGGCCAAAAGGCATGACCAAAAATTTATAAAGGCCTTCATGAGTTCGAAATGTTGTTTTTGGGATATCTTCTTCCTTCATTCTGATCTGATGATACCCTAAATGGAGATCCAATTTTGTGAAATAAATTTGTCCATGTAGTTCATCTAACAATTCATTAATGATGGGAATGGGAAACTTATCTTTAATAGTGATCTTGTTGAGCTCTCTATAATCTGAACAAATACACCATGAGATATCTTTCTTGAATAC
Source organism: Picea mariana (assembly GCA_032191745.1). NCBI lineage: Eukaryota > Viridiplantae > Streptophyta > Pinopsida > Pinales > Pinaceae > Picea > Picea mariana. The sequence continues at coordinate 121,461 of JASDQU010437620.1, read as the reverse complement.
CATTACCACTGGTGCAGAGTACGAACTTTGGCTAGGTCTAATAATGCCAGCCTCTAACATTTCTTCAACCATGCATTCAATTTCACTCTTCTAGATGTAAGGGTATCTGTATGGCCTGATGTTAGGAGGAACACTCCCAGGAATTAGGTGAATTTCATGATCATGATTTCAAGTGGGTGGAAGACCTTTGGGAATATCTTCAAATACTTTGGAATGCTTATCAATGATCCTTTGGAGATCTTGAGGAATAGATGGCTTAGATGTTTGAACATCTAGTGAGCATATTTGTGCAATAATGCCTTGATGCTCCTTTTTCATTAATTTGGTCATTCCATTAGAGATTATCACCTTACCGGGTTTCCCTGTGATACCTCTTAACTCAATTTATTTTCCTTCCAATGAAAATTTCATGAAAAATTCTTGAAAATTAAAATCCACTATTCCTAATGATTGTAACCATTTGATTTCTAGTACAACATCTGCACCACCCATCGGTATAGAAATCACTGGACTATTCATGAAATATTCCCCCATAGTAAGATTGATCTTATTGCATTTTCCTGACAAATTGATAGCTCCTCCATTTTCAATCATTACTTGGAACTCTAGCGCTGGATATACAAAAAAATTGAGATCTTTGGCTAATTTACAGTGAATGAAATTATGAGTACTGCCATAATCAATTAGGACTATTACCTTTTTCTTTTTGATGTATCCTTTGATCTTGAGGGTTTGAGGAGTTCTAATTCCAACCAATGCATTACACAATATCGTGAGAGTCAACTCTTTAGACAAAATTTCTTCTACGTTTTCATCTTGAGATGGTTCTTGTTCTTGTTCTTGTTCCTCTTCACAATCTATGTAGAATAATTTCTTCTCACCACACTTATGTCCCTTACTATATTTTCTGTCACAATTAAAGCATAAACATTTCCCTTTTCTTTCCTCCAATTGTTGAGGTGTCAACCTTGTAGGTTGAGGTGTTTTATAAGAAGGAGCATTGTTCTCTCTATAGATGTTAGGATTGGTCCTTCTAGTAGCCATAGCCATATTTTTACTTTCAACATTTCTTTCCACCTTAAATGCATTCTCCAATGATTTGGGTTCCCAAAGGTGAACCTCATGTTGAATGTTATCCTTTAAAGTTCCTATGAATACATCAACCAAGTGCTCATCTAGAATATTGGTTAACTTTATATTCAATCTTTGGAAGTTCTCAATGTGCTCGGTAACTGAACCCTTTTGCTTGAGATTTATCAATTGGCTAAAGAAGGTATTGCTTCTTGTATCCTCATAGTGTGCTATCATTTCTTCTATGAAAATTGTCCAAGTGATGAGTGATTTGCGAGAACAAAGCCATCGATACCATACAAATTGATTAGGTTCTAAATATAGAGAAGTAATTTGTACCTTTGTGTATGTGGCACATTATGGAGATCAAAGAATTTCTCCATCTGAAGTATCCATGTGATTGGGTCCTTGCCATCAAACTTCCTCATATCAATCTTAGGAACGTGGTTGGTCTTCAAACCAAAGTCAGAGTTTCTCCATTCTTGATTCACCTTCCTGGTGTGCTCATCATGAATTTCATGGGATGCATTTTCACTTTCAAGTGTCTTCTCTGTTACAAAATGTTTCAACACTTCCATGATCTCCTCTTTTAAACCATCCATCTTTGCCTCCAACTTAGCTTCCATCTCTTGTAGTTCATATTTTGTTACTATCTTCTTCTGTAAATCATTTATGTCCCTATGCATTTCTTCACCTTCATAAAGAGTCCAAGTAGGATTGTCTAGAGGCTTATTTGGTGTAGAAGTTTCATTTTTTGGGTGGCATGTTGACCAAGTATCACTTTTGAACCTTGATTTTGAGGTGGTTCTGCTAGACAATATTTATTTTGTTGTATCTCCCATGTTTCGTCCCTTCTGGGTATGAAAATTTCTTTTATGTAGTTCTCTAATATTTCTTCTCTGCAATTCCACAAGTCTGATCAAAATTGGATGTACCAAGTAGAATTTACGGTAACTTCCCCACAACTTGCCGATTTTTTTCCTTTCCAGGAGATCTCACTTGTATAGCATGCCCCACACAAAATAATTGATATAAAATTCTAAACCTCACACCAAAAATACTACAGACTATTTATGATCCAATGAAACCAGTCCTTCTCAATTTGGATACTCTAGGAAGAAGTTATGATTGTTTTACCCGGAAAACCTTCTTGAGACTAGTCAATAGAACTAGTCAGATACCCTATATTACACAGGGTGTATCTACAAATTTAAGATGACCCAGAATATGAACTTTGTACCAAAGATACCTTACTAATTTTTGTAAAAACTCTATGGAGTTTAGGGTCTGAAACATTACAGAAAAGGTTTTATAGCGAAAATTTCGAAATGACTTAGTTTAGTATTATTCCAGAACCATATCTTGTACAGGATCTATATTTGAAAGTATAAGGCCTCAGGAGCTAAATTTTTAAACCAACGTACTTTGATCTATCTAATAAATACTCCAAGCCGTTACTTCTGAAACGTTGTAGAAAAAAAGTTATAGCGAAAATTCCAAGGTGTCTCCGATGTAGCAGCGAAACCCCAAGACCTTGAGCTCTGATACCATATGTTAATAACCAAATATCAATATATCATAAAAAAAACCTCAGAAAAAGTACTCAACGCCTTGAAAAAGAGATAATTTCAGATAATAATCCTCTTCGAGGGGGCAACCTCCTTTTACCCCACTTAAATGTTCAAGTACAAGATGATTCAAAATGAAAATGTCTCCTTGGTATATATAGGAGACTAGAAGGTATAATTACAACTAATGGCCTAAAGCCAACATAAATAAAATAACATTACTAATACAATATGCTCCAATTAAGGGTAATGAGCCAATATTAGGGCTTAACACTCAAGGTTTTTTATATAATAAAGTGTGGTTTCTTCTATATTTCTCCATGGATCTATTATGTATTCAATATTTGTGGTGATTATATTTATATATCTATTTAGGTACTTAACAAGTATGCAAGTATTTGAAACATAACATTTATAGTTTGAAAAATAAAGGTAATATCCTCCTGCTAGGAGACTTCAATGCTAGGACCGCAAGTAAACAATATACTCTTTTAAGTAATGACTCCAACCATAATCATTTATGTCTAGATGAGAACCTTGTTTTATCTAATAGCTACAAAAGAAACTTTGCATACCTAATTGAGAATTTGTTTGGCAGTCAATTGGTCAAGCTCTGTAGCTCTCCAAACCTAATAATTTTTAATGGAGTAATGAAGTGGCCAAAATCCAACCAGATGAATTGTATTCATGGGTTAGGTAGTACTGTTGTAGATTATGTGATATTCGATATCCTCGTTTCCAACAAAATAACAACTTTTGACCTTTTAAATGACCATGAACCCGACTCTTATCATACACCTTTAACCCCAACTTTAAACTTTTCCATGCATAGGAGCGTCATTAAAGAGAATTATGATAATCAAAGGAATTTGCGCTATGAAAAAAGTAAAGTTGACATATTCTTAAAGGATTTAAATAGTAAATTAAATCTCCTAACTTATAAGGACAACATTGAAGAACTCTATCATAATTTTACAACTACCCTTTCCACTTCCATTAACAAGTTCTCTTTCGAGGTGTCCTATAAAAAGAATAATAGAATGACCAACCCTTGGTTTGATAAAGAATGTAAAATTGGTAGGAAAGTCATTAGGGATGCTTCTAGTGAGTCCTTAAAACTCGATAAGATCAATACGTACAAAGCCATAATTAAAAGGAAAAAACGATACTATATCAATAAAAGGCAAGAGAAACTTTCACAATTTTATAAGATGGATCGTAAGAAGTGCTGGAGCCTGATTCTAAAACACAATACTAAAGAAAATAATAGGATTCCCTTAAGGGACTGAAATTCCCACCTTAAAATTATTTATGATTTACCTAATACCATGGACACCATTCCTATTGTCCCTACAAAGGAAGAAGTTTTTTCTTTAGATGACATATAGTTCGGGGTTAAACGACTTGAAAATGGGAAAGATAAGAACATTGAAGGCTACCAAGCTGAATTTTTAAATATAGGAGGGCCAAACCTTGTCCCTCATATACAAAATCTCTTTAATTTAGTAGTCAAGCAAGACTTCCCTAAACCCTGGATGGAAAGCCTCATTGTTTTTATTTTTCAAAATGGGGATAAAAACATTCCCTCTAATTATAGGACCATTATGATTAGCCCAATTTTACCCAAGCTTTATGGAATTATTTTGGAAAAGAAGATTAGTCGTTGACTAGAAAGTCACGGTAAAAGAGATAAAGACCAGGTCGGGTTTAGGAGATATCATTAAACTTTGGACCATATTGTTACCATTAGGATCATTGCAGAGGAGTTCCAAAATACTAATACCAATCTTTTTTGCTGTTTTGTTGACTTTAGAAAATCTTTTGACATGGTTCCTAGGAAAAACCTTTGGAATAGGTTGGAAGCGATAAAAGTGTCTCTCGAGTTGAGGGATGCTGCAATAAGGATGTATGAGAACGTTATTGCTAATTTTAAAAAGAATGAGTGCTGCTCAAAAGAGATTAATTGTAATGTCGGAGTCAAAAAAGGTTTTCCGTTGTCCCTTACCCTTTTTGGCATATACATTGACAAGTAAGAAGATTGCTTGGAAAAAGAATGTTGTGTCATCCGTACTCTCATAGGTATAGTCATCAATATTCTTCTTCATGACGATGATATCGTTTTTATGGCAAGGAGTCCCCATGATATTGAAAACCAACTAAGAATCCTCAAGGATTTTTGCTCCAATATGGGTATGACTATTAATACTGATAAGACTAAGGTCATGATTATTAAATCCAATAAGATCCGTTATGATACATTCTTATATGACAACAACAACTTGGAGGAAGTGACTTCATACAAATATCTTGGAATTGAGATTCACCACAAACTTGGGATAAGAAGAAACTCCTCTTTGAAACTCCTGTTACACCTATTATTCTTTATGGATGTGAACTCTGGGGATGTAGTATCTCTCGTGAATACTAGAGAAAGATAGATCAAATAAAAAAGAATTTACAACCTAAAATATGAAAATTAAAGGAAATATGCCCTATCCCATCCTCTTCTTAGAAACAAGCATCTCCCCCATTGAGAGCATGTGGATATGACTAGATACCTAATGTATAAGAACAAGTTAAACAACATAGAAGACAAGAGGCTTCGTAAAATTGCTTCAAAA
>JASDQU010437620.1:99772-115875 GCA_032191745.1 Picea mariana | reverse complement strand
CCAAAAACCTCCCTTGGATCCTAGCCGGGGATTTCAACATCATCACGTCACTTGTGGAGAAAAAAGGAGGTACAAGAAGATTGGATAGAGATGCAGAGGAGTTATCAAAATTCATAGACACAATGGAGATGGTAGATCTGAAAACCAATAATAGCCAGTTCACCTGGAACAATAAACTAATGAGCAAGCATCAGGTAGCAACAAGACTCGACATATTACTAGTGTCAGAGTCAATCATTATGCAGGGGCTAACCTTAGACTGCAACATCCTTCCATATGGGGGATCTGATCATTGGTCAGTGCAACTAGAAGTAGGCTTCCAGACCACACCAAAGAACAAAACTTTCAGATTTGAGAAATTATGGATTGAACACCCGACTTTCAAGGAAAGAATCAAACAGTGGTGGCGTGAGGAGCAACCAGAGCAAGGGAAAAGGATGTTCAAACTCTACAAGAAACTACAACATATCAAATACAAGCTCAAGGAGTGGAACAAGGACACTTTTGGGAATATAAACCAAGAGAAGAACGACATTGAAGAAAAAATGAAAAAGCTCCAGGAAACCTTCATTTCGGAGGGCTACAATGAGGAGTGAAAAAAGGAGGAGATCCAGATGACCCAGGAATGGGATGAGTGGTGCCAGCAAGAAGAAACTCTCATGCGACAAAAGTCCCCGATCAGATGGCTAAAGGAAGGAGAAAGGAACACCAAGTTTTTTCATAAGACAACCATGGCCAGAAGAGCCCACAACAAAATCTTGAATATTAGGGACCAGGATGGCATAGAAAAAGAGTCCAATAAGGACATCGAAACAACCCTGGTAAACCACTTCCATGGAATATCCCAGGAACCTAACCAAGATAGAACGGAGGCCATACAAAAGGTAATCCAACATATCCCTCGCCTGGTAACAGATGAACAAGAAAACAACTTGAACAAACCCATTGTGGAGGAGGAAATAGACCAAGCACTCCAGGAAATGCCCAATGGAAAAGCCCCAGGCCCAGATGGTTTCACAGTGGAGTTCTTCAAAGCCTGCTAGGAAGTCGTCAAACATGATGTTTATAGGGTAGTGGAAGACTCCAGAAGGTCAGCCTCCATTTTGAAAGCACTAAATGCTACAATGATTACACTTATCCCCAAAGAAAATGAAGCCAAAACCCCCGATCGTTACAAACCTATAGCGATGTGCAATGTGGTGTATAAGATAATTTCCAAGGTTATAGCAAATAGATTAAAACCACTCCTACCCACACTGGTATCACAAGAGCAACCAAGTTTTGTCAAAGGAATGCAAATAATGGACAATATTGTCCATGCCCACGAACTTATCCACACCCTGAAGCTTCATAAAAGAGGGGAAACGATAATACAACTTGACCTAGCAAAATCTTATGACAAAATCAGCTAGCACTATATGGTCAGGACCCTAGAAGCCTTCAACTTCACCCAACACTGGATTAGATGGATAGTCAACCTATTATCCACAACAAGATTCTCGCTACTAGTAAATGGAGCCTCTATCAAACCTTATTGTCCCATGAGAGGCATCAAATAGGGAGACCCTCTATCCCCCTTCATATTCATCTTAATGATGGAAGGACTCAGTCGAAGCATAAAAAGCGCAACCACAACAGGGGAAATAAAAGGTATCAAACCCTATGATAATTGCCCAACCTCTACACACCAACAGTTCATGGATGATACCTTACTTCATGGCATGCCCATGGTCAAGGAAGCGAAAGCCTACAAATGAATCTTAGATGATTTTGGGGAAGCCTCTGGGGCTGAGATAAACCGGTCCAAATCTATGATCTTCTTCTTTAATACCAACCCTGCTATCCAAAGGAATTTGGCCAACATCTTGGGCTTTGAACGCAAAACCCTCCCAACCAAGTACTTGGGCATCCCCCTAATAGAAAAATCCTACAAGCTGTCAACTTGGGAAGGAATAGTCAACAAGCTACAAGACCGTGTAAAAAATTGGACGTACAGATCCCTCAACCTAGCTGGAAGACTTATCCTAACCAAGTCAGTTTTGAAAGCCATCCCAACCTTTATGATGTTAGTTTTCCCAGCCCCCAAGGGGATTCTACAAAAAATAAGAACCATACAAAGGGAATTCCTATGGCGAGGAGCAAAAACAAGGAAAAAATGGGCACTGGTGGCTTGGGAGAAGGTTTGTAAACCAAAAATCAAAGGAGGCCTGGGGCTACACGACCTGCAAATGACCAATGACGCCTATGGGGCGAAAATCTGGTGGTGATGGGTCAAAGAAACGACCACGCTATGGGTCAACCTGTGGAAGGAAAAGTATGCCACGGACATTTGTGACCAGGACAAAATCTGCTTCAGAGGAACCAAGGAAGGTTCTGAAATATGGAACTTAGCCTAGCGCACCAAGACCTGGATCCAAACACACAGCTTTTGGGAAATAAGGAATGGAAGAAATGCCCGATTCTGGGAGGATGCCTAGCAACAGGAACCCCGAATGGAAAAACCGGGTCGGGAGGAACTCCGATAGGAGACGATGGCGCAAGGAAAAAACTGAGTCTACCATTACTGGAAACAAGAAACAGATCACAACAAATGGAGAATCTGGAACACTCTCAACCCAAAAACTAGAGACCAGACCACAACAGTAGTAAAAGAGGTGGAGGAGGAATTGGGGAGACGAAAAATTGCAGTCATAGACGGAAATGACCAGCTGAGATGGGGGAACAAAGACAACGAGGAATTCAATCTTAAATAAGTATGCCACTACATAGCGAACCAGGACCAAGAAGACTCGACGCATCAATGGGACAAACTCTCAAAAAACCCCCATTGGCCAAAAATAAAAATCTTCCAGTGGATAATACTACACAACCGTATCCTAACTTGGGAAAACCTAAAGAAGAGAGGTTTCATAGGCCCTTCAAGATGTCACCTATGTGAAGAAAAGGAGGAAACAACGAACCATCTCCTGGATGAATGTCCCTACACATCAGAAGTCTGGGACTGGGCGGTAGGTGTCTTCTGACAGTCTAATAGGATCAGAGGTAATATTTATGAAACTATAAACACATGGAAGGAAAACTACAATGAATTCGAAGAGGTGAATCTCTATTGGACCCTCATTCCCGACATGATCATTTGGGCAATATGGAAGGAATAGAACTGGCACATCTTCAGGAACCAACAAAGGACGACAGGAAAGATCAAGGAAACAATAATATCCATGATAAGAGAAAACGGTATAGAGCTGCAACTGCCAAACAGGAGGATTGCAACTCATAGACCGAGATCTTAGAATTATAGAGGCTTTTCAACTGAAAAGAGGATGCAACCCCAATCAGGTAAGATGGTTTCTACAACTACAAGTAGGTGAGCACAATAAGAAACTGCCACCAGAGGGCTCCCTCAAGCTAAATTTCGACGAGGCGTCAAAAGGTAACCCAGGACAGACAGGTATGGGGGGAGTAATAAGGGACAGTTAAGGAAAAATTATATGGCTGTACACTGGGAGTCTGGGGAACTCAACCAACAATGCTGCGAAATTTGGAGCCTTGGAGACTGGCCTTGAGATACTACACCGGGGAGGGCTGACCAACGTAATAGTGGAAGGAGATTCCATGCTGGTCATCAACATAGTAAGGAAAATCCAAAACGACACTAGAGTGGGAAAAATTCAGAGGCACTAGCGCTTGGCGTACTCCTTGCAAAAAATTTAGGAGAATTTGCAGACGGGGATCACAGTGGAGTTGCGTTGGGTCCAAAGATCAACAAATGAACTAGCGGATAGAATTGCTAACGAAGGGGTCGACAAGGAAGGATTAGAACTAGATTCCACATGGAGTAACATCCTGAATGGCCAGTTTCGGACAGACTGTACCCAAATAGTGGCAAAGGACTATGACGACAGCCGAAGTACGGGCGACCACATCGAGGCTTGAGGCACAAAATTAATTGAAGGGCAAGTAGGATCCAGGCAAAATCTGATAGGCCACCATTTAAACACGAGTTACAATGCAGATCACGGTCACACCACAAGAGGAGGTATGAAACCACGGTCCTGTCAATAGAATGAAGTACAGGGGTTGGCCGTGGGAGAGAGAAAAGGGTAATCCACAGACGACAAATGACGAAGGTCAAAAGGATAGCCCAAGGGCAGGAATGGGTACACCTCATCCACAGATAGGTATGGTGGGAGGAAATGATTGGCGTACAACGTGCAAGGCCAAGGATTGGCGCAGGGACGATGACAGGGTTCCCAAGCGCACACACTTTGAAACAATGAAAAAGGACCAAAAGGTACGCCTTTACGGGAGACCCATGATTACCAGGTTAAGATCACATCCGAGGAAACCCCTTAAAATAAGAAGCATAAGAGATAGCTACATACCAGCGAGCAGTAATTACAAAGACCAGGAAGGGGCGAATAGTTGCAGAGTACGAAGTCAAGACATAAGTCATTGCATTCAAAAAGAGATGGTAAGAATGAAGAATACCTGGAGTAAGAGGGGGCCCTAGGGGGAGGAACTTCCAACAAGCGCCCGAAAGATCACTAGGATGGAACAGGTGACCAGAGAGGCCAAAGGCACCGTTCTTGAGTAGGTCGATACAAAGGCCAAAGCGGTCATCGACAGGTGGGAGCGGGATGTCAACACCAAGCGCCAGGGAAAAGCCCGGGTGGAATTCATCCAAGAAGCAGACAGGATAAGGGACCCAGGGGCTACACAGCCTAGGAAAACCCTCTACCACAAAACGGTAGAGGAAGATTGGTGCACAAAAATGATGATAAGTAAGTTGAGAGTTGACAAGAACAAGACCAACAGGGTGGAAAACCATGGCCACAAGAAGGAGCTCACAGGAATTCTGAGCCGCCTCAGCAACATGGAGGCCAGCACAAGAAGAATAGCAGAGGACCAGAGGAACTAAAGAGAAAAAATGGAATGACTGGCTGTAAAATTCCAAATCTACCTTCGCTATGTCTACCACATGGACATCACTCCAGCAGATTGACGTGGAACACCAACCTGCATCAGAAAGACGTGCATAGTGGAGCAGAAAAAGGAGAACAAGGCAAGAAAGGAAGGAGATGAAAGCCATCCAATCCTCTTGGACTAGCACAACCTCAACCCAAGGTCATTTTGGTTTATCAGTGTATGAGCAACCCTTGTTATATGTTCTTGGTTTTATGTATATCTTATGGTATAGTTTTTTCAAAAGTGTTTCAGAGACTGGGTTGGTTTCCCCGGGTGGTAGCCCAACCCTCCCCTCGCTTATGTAGACAACGCAACTTCGGGATCCCTGATCTGGTTTCCTTTTTGGCAAATAAGGGGATACCCCTCCGTCCCTTTTTGTACCATATTTTTCTCAGTAATATAGATTCTCAACTCACTTACAAAAAAAAAAACATGATCATGATGTCATATTGAAATCAATGTTTAAAACAATAAAATAAACTATTGTGCATACCAAATAATTTTCCATATTTGAGGTAGATATTTATGTAGATTGAACTGATGGGAGAGAGACAGCATAAGCCTATTGCACATCAATGTACTTTCCTTCATCAAAAGAGGAACCAAGGTGGAGGTCTAGAATGAGAATGAGAATGGAACGTGCATAAGATCTAGAATAGTCCCAACTCTTTTCTTGAGTCAGGTATCAAAACTTAGCACATTAAATTCAAAAGACAAAAGACAAAAGGGGAAGTTTGGTAAATGAAGACAAAAGGGGAGTTTGGTAAATGAACATAGCACATTCAATTCAAAAGACAAAAGCAAGTTAAATGATGTCTTAAACGGGTAGAAGGTAAATAGTCTGCCAAATCATTCCAGTGTATTTAAATCACTGACACATATCATTGCAATGTATTTAAATCAATGACATAGACCTGCAATAAGTATAGATCCGCAATAAAGTTATAATCATAATAATGCAAAAATTTACATTACAAGAATCCAAACTTTAAGTTATATACTTTAGGAATCGTAAAATTACTTTTTTGGGGGCAATAAGACATCTAATTTGTCAACCAATAACATTCCATATAAAAATTATTTAAATATTGTAAAAAACAATTCTTCTATTGTTACTATGTATTACATTGGAAAAACAAAAAAATATTTTTAGTCAAAGGTTAAGTAATTCAACGATGAATTGATAGCTATAATCCATGTCGCATGGACTAATAAGAACCGGCAGGGACTAATAAGGACTGATAAAATTGAATCGGTCTTCTTCCTTCTTTTGGATGATTGCCTTAACAAATTATTCTTCGCAAGCGCAGATGAGTTTATTGATGTTGCAATCTCATTTAATAAAAAAAGTGCATCCTCTCCCATATGACTTAAAAGTGATAAACATCCCATAATAAACAGTAAGCCCATAATGAGAAGAGACTTGGCAGGTTGCAATACCTTAAGATCATCTACTAAATATTTGTTTGAATCTTTGAACTGGGAGAAAGATAAATCCAATTGGCATTTTTGATGGGCTTATTCACTCAATCTCTATATCCAGGTCATGAGGAATCTGTCTTGTTCAACCCAACAATCTTCTGAATCGACATCACAAACAAACCTAGCTATTCGTATGAATTGGCAAAGTCAACATCCTTCAAAGTTCTCTCCCAGTATTTGGAAATGCTTAGAGAGCATGGCGTGGAAGGCCTAGAATATGGGAAACAATCAACGTGAACATTACAAAAAAATCAGCATGAACATTTAAAAAAAATACATGAACATATTAATTTACAAATATTGAAATTTAATATGCTTACTTCTGTTAAAAATTGTTCATTATAATGATCTTGCTCTAATTATAATGATATATTTAATGATATTAATATTAATATCTATAATATGTAATAGTATTATTAGTATATTATAATTAATAGTATACTTTAATCCTTGGAATAATGGAGAATAGTCTAGAATAACTATTCTTACATAGTTGTTACTTAGTTAGGATTGGATCTTTTATTGGCATCTAGATCCTATTTGTTAGGAAGTTGTTTCTCTCCCTTAACGAACTCATGTATCTTTATGATCTCATAATTCAATGATTATTAATAAGTGGTGTGTGGTGACCTCCAGGTAAAGCTCGTCTCGCCTGTGAGCAGAGCATTTCTTTCAATAATTAATTTGTCTTTCTTTGTCATTGTTTCAAGTTGGTACAGAGCCTGGTTAGAGGCTGAGTAAAGGAGTCGTCTATTGGAGCATTGTCTGACTGTGTCAGATTTGTGGTGTGGATGTGAGCCACTGCTGAAGGGGTCATTGTTGGTGGAATTGATTCCACTGTTGTGTAAGTGTAGATCTTGTTGGTGATCGCTGAGGTTAGAAGAACTGCCACTGCACCGATGCAAAGGAAGATCTGTGCCATTGTGGATGAGATGCAGAAGATCATTGTCTTGAATTGTTGGACATGGTGGTTTGATTGTAGAGTCGCGTGGAGATCTGTTACATGCCTTGGGTGGTGCGCCCTCCGTGAGTATGATTGGTGTTACTTGTGTCAAGGAACTATTGCATGAGAGGAGCTACAGATGTAGCTAATGTTGTTTTTGTTGGGACTGATTGTGTGATGCTTAATTGCAGTCTGGACGTAGGAGAGAAATCGCTAGTGCGATTCAGAGTCACATTGAATTGCCATAACCAGGAACTGAGTGGTTATCGCAGCAGAGATGGGTGGCTGCTACTAGTGAATCGCTGGAGGTGTAGTTGGAGATCAGAATCGTTGTTGTTGTTGGAGATAGGAATCGTTGTTGGGGAATCACACTACTCGTTGTTGGTATGCCTAGATCGTTGCTTCTTGTCTCTGAGATTGAATCGTTGCTACTAGTTCGTCCACCTTAAAAACAGGCTAGTCAATAGAGACTGTGCGCCTGCCTGGATTGTGTGCCTATGTGGAGGATATCAATTGGTCATTCAATAGAGAGTGTGCGCGTTCCTGGATTGTGCGCCTGTGTGGATAGTGCGCGTGCCTAGATTGTGCGGTTGTGTGGAGGATAACGTTGCTTCCTGTTTCTTTCCCGAGTGCCAGAGATCGTCCAGGTCACTGTTGTTGTTGCCATTTTTTGCGTCTGATCGCTGCTTTGGAGAGGAGTTTCACGATCTCCCATAATTGTTGCCTCGGTAAGGTTTCCATTATTGCATTAGATCGCTGCTTTAGAGAGAATTTTGTTGTGAGTTTGCTGCGTGAAGGAGTTTGTAGAGATGGAGAATCCACTTGCAGAAACCTTCCTCAATGAAGTTAACAAGTTAGATGGATCAAATTTCATCAATTGTAAATTCAAGATGCAGACCTCGATGGAAGGTTATAGTGTGTGGACTGTTGCAAACGAAGATGAAGTGCGACCCAATGTGGCTGTAGGTGCGACAACGACAACAATCCAAGATTGGGATAAGAGGGAGAACAAAGCCAAGGTATTATTACGAATTTCTGTGAAAGATAATATAATTCCTCACATTATAGATGCTAAGACTTCTAATGAAACCTGGAAAACACTTAAATATTTGTATGAGACTAATAATACAAATCGTATTTTTTTTTCTAAAGAGTAAATTGCTAAGTATTAAAATGGATGTAAATGAGTTTGTTAGTACTTTTCTTGGGTGAATTAAAGACGTGAAAGATAAATTGGGAGATATAGGAGAAAAAGTGTCAAATACTGATCTTGTCACAATTACCCTAAATGGAATGCTAGAGGAATATCAAATGTTTATAACAGGCCTTGCAGCGAGAGACAAAGATTCCACCTTTGAGGAACTAACAGGTATATTGCTGCAAGAAGAAGAGAAGTGCACGAATTTGAAGCCTCAGAATTCAGACTTAACACTATGGACAAAGAAGAGATTCCCTAAAGGGAAACCATGATAAGGAAGCAGAGGAGAAAGTTCATTTCAGAGGAAGTCATTTCCAAAGCCAAATCAAAGTATGCCATTCACAAAGCCAAATCAAGCTATGCCATCTAATAAAAATGAGCCTAAGTGTTTCTATTGTGGTAGGACTAGGAATCTTGCATTCACATCATTCTAGTACAGTTTAGAGGTGATGCAACTGATGACATTGTTGATGCAGGATGATATCAAATGATATGATTTGATTGTTAAGGAGACTATATGTCTCTATACAATAGTTGTATGCTATTGTGGTGGATCTGTTCCACTAGTAGTGATTGTGTGTCACTGGTTAGTAGTTGTATGCTACTAGGAGTATTAAGTAAAAAACACAACTATAGTTTAAGATAGCCTGTGTGGTTGTGTTGTTGCTACAGGCTGAATGATATGTTTGTGCTCAAGACCATTTCCTTTAATACCTCCCTAGATAGGAGGGAGTGTTGATGTTACGATAGCTGTGGGAGGTATTAATCTCCACATACAACCTTTGACGAGACTAGAATATTTTGGGCAGGAAGAGAAGTCAACCTAGTTAGGTGACTTGGAGCACTATAAATAGTGGGCGCTTGAGCTCATTTGTGACTCTCACTCTCACGACTTCATAAGGACTAGTGGTGCATATGACTGGAGGAGAATTGCAGCTACTGCAGTGGTGACTTGGTCTTTGGTTTATGGTTTGGACTTTTAGCTTGGTGCGCTAGCTTTGGAGAGAGGTACGCTATCTTCATTGGCTATCTGCTCTAGTATTTACTTCCAAAATTATTCTAGTTATCGAGGTTAAAGTGCTCGGGGATGGTCTTATGCCTATATTATTTTAACACATCTCTCCATTGTAGTGAGTATTAAGTAAAAAACATAACTATAATTTAAGATGAATCAATTCTTCAAAATTGAAATATTATATATACATCTCTCGAGTGTAGTGAGTATTCATATAGTGAGTATTGATAGGGCATCATCACTTATATTGAAATATTATGTATACATCTCTCCATAATAATATTGAAAATAATAATCCAAATCCTAACATTGAAAAAAATTAATATTAAATGAGAACCCACATCATAACATTTAATATTGAAAATAGTAATTCAAATCCTAACATTGAAAAAAATTAATATTAAATGAGAACCCACATCATAACATTTAATATTGAAAATAGTAATCCAAATCCTAACATTACAAAAAAATCGAAATCTATATATCAATTGAGATCCTAAATAAACGAATCAAATCAAACCAAATAATTTGCCCATCAATCGAATTTTCAACAAAACCTTGACTCGATCGAAGCCTAACAACGGATCGAGGCAAGTACTGGGATGCTCAGTACGATAGGAAGGGCTCAAATTTCCGTATTGTGTAGGCCAATTCGGCGAATCGAATTAAACCAAATAATTCGCCGATCAATCAAATTTTCAAATTTCCGTAATGTGGAGGCCAATTCGGCTATTATGGTGGAACCGACACTTCATATGGCCAAACTTTTTAATGATTTTAAAGATTTTTAACGTGGAAGTTCGGAATCCTAATAGAATAGCTACTCAGCGTTATTCAGATGATCTATTTTAGTAGTCAAATTATTATGAAGAGGAGTTTCTTGTCTCACAAAGATGAGAGAGTTTGATATATCAATTTGATGTTTAATTTAGTTTTAATAAATTTAAAATTAGATTGTTATTATTATAAAAAAATATTATTGAATTTGAGATAAATATATAAATATTTTATAGGCAGAAAAAATTGTCTCTCATATTTATCAGTATAAAAAACTAATTACTATTGAAAAATTGTAATTTTTTAAGAATAGCTTAATCTTTAAAGAAAATTGTAAAGTAAACACAAAAGTAAAAAGAAAATTGTAGAATAAACACAAAAATAAAAGGAAAATATGATGGAGAAAAATTGTAGAAACAACAAAAATGTACTTGTTGATTATGTCTGTCTTAGTTTGAGAAGGCGTACAGAAGATTTATTATTTATTAAAGAAAGTGGAATAACAAGTTTCTTTTTTCCTAAACAATGGAAAGAAACGTCTAGGAGAAGCATTGCTACTAGTTCTGTGGGGAGAGCAAGCTTTTCTGTATATAAGTTTGCATGCACACTACAATAGAAGTTGGGTTTATAGAGAGTGTAGTGTTTTACTTTTGAAATGGGGTTGTTCAAGGATGGGCGTGGAGGCCGATACATGCTGCACTTGTTGATTATTAAATTAGTTTGTTGTTTGGGATGGTTGTCTGACATCGTTTTGGGACAGTTTGAATTAGGTGATACCGTATCGGGCACTGTTAATTTTCCTGATCTAGCATGCTTAGGCAATTCAACAATATTTTTTTCAAGTTTTTTAAGAGGCAGATTTTATATGGAGATCGGTCTCAAAGACGTTCTGGCCATCATAACAGCTCCAAAATTGAGGAAGATACATAAGTCGGATAACAATTGTTTTGGCCTGACGACGTGTATGGAGGGACATATATGGACAAGTTCTGTCATAATGTTGGCACAAGGGATGTTCAATTCGTCCGTAAGGTAATTTATAATAATAATAATAATAATAATAGGTCACGGCCAAGCCAGACACCTAATTGGTGTATGAGAGCCCTTGTTTATGGGACAAGGGACATATGGACAAGTTTCGTCATAATGTTGGCGCAAGACGCTCAATTCGTCCGTAAGGCAATTTATAATAATAATAATAATAATCCATTTTTAAGGTCATGGCCAAGCCAGACACCTATTTGGTGTATGAGACCCCTTGTTTATGGGACAAGGGACCCCCTCCGCCCAGCGATTTGACTGGTAAAGTCTACGGAGGTATACATACCCTACCCCCCTTTGGATTTGAACTGGTGACCTCTTAAGAGGAAACACATGTTCTTAACCATTAGGCCCACTCAGGCTGTATGAAATAATCTATTTTTAAGGTCACGGCCAAGCCAGCACACCAAATTGGTGTATGAGACCCCCTACAATTGATTTATGCAGTATATCTACAATGTTCATAACGTGCCATACGTCATTCTGCAATGCTTCGCTTTCAACTCTCTAATATTCAATGTAGAGATGTGCACTTGTCCCTCCAGCATTTGCAGATGCATTACATTTTGGACAGGCATAAATGAGGTCATCGCAATCATGCTTGTTCAACGAATGCCTAGAACAATAAAATGACTGGCTGATACCTCCCTGTGCCTACTCCCATGTATCAACTGCCTGATAAATGGGTGCCATGGGTGTGCCTACTCCCATGTATCAACTGCCTGATAAATGGGTGCCATGGGTGCAAGCAGGGCCTGTTGCATGCGAAGACTGGTAGTGCGGAGTGGAGAATGACAGAGGGAACCCCCATGGTTGACCCCCCTCTGCAGTGTGTACAACACTAAGTGATATTTCTGATGAATCCTTGCCAACTACTTGCATCTTCATTCCACTGCCATCAGCCGAAGATGATCGCTGGACAAAAGCTGTTGATGAGATCATTCAATTATAAAGAGAACGAAGCTAGAGGAGCCATAATCACACGTGCCATAGGCAGCGTTTCGTATGACCTTGAAAACTCTATGGCTGGGAATGCGGAAAGCTTTGCAAAAGAAGAATACAGCACTACTTCCCTAATAGTGTCGAGGTTGGCAGAACTATTCATCAACGTTCTTTTAACTTTCTGGTTCAAAGTAGATGGTTTCTCTAGCGCTCTGGTGGCTAGAAGGGCGATTAAAGATTATACTGTTGACAACAGAGGAAGAGGATTTGCTGCCCATGTGTTTATAACCAAAGCTGAGGTCAGATCTAACACCAATAGAAACCATGTCTGCCATTGTTGTCGTTCAGAGGTAATCATCTAAGCCCCAGAATCTGGTCTTTCATGATAGGTTTTATGAATTTGGGTTGCGCTATTAGTTGGGCAGTGCTGGTTGCATTGGAAGGAAGCATTAACAAATTGAAAGAGTGAGTGAGACATCCCAATTGCTAAAGCGAACGTACACCTTCCTCAACATTTGGAGGTGCCGACATAACCATCAAACTCAACAGCCCGTCTTCAAGCATCACATTCATTTGTGCCAATTATACAACTTGCTTATTTCTTTGGTTGGGTTACTATAAGATATGATAATTTGCTTTACATTATTAAAAAACATTTATTTTGAAAATCATATATTTCATATTAAAAAAATATTTATTTCGAAAATCATATATTTCATATTAAAAATTCTATAAAAATTCTATAATTTTTAAAATTAACAACAAAAAAAAATAAATACATTAACATATTAATTTACAAATATCGAAATTTAATATGCTTACTTCAGTGAAAAAAAATTGTTCATTATAATGATCTTGGTCTAATTATAATGATATATTTAATGATATTAATATTAATATCTATAATATATCACTATATTATTATTAATAGTATATTAATACTTGGAATAATGGAGAATAATATAGAATTACTATTCGGATCTTTTATTGGCATCTATATCCTATTTGTTAGGAAGTTGTTTCTCTCCCTTAACGAACTCATGTATCTCTATTATCTCATAATTCAATGACGATTAGTAAGTGGTGTGTGGCGACCTCCAAGTGAAGCTCGTCTCACCTGTGAGCGAAGCAGTTCTTTCAATAATCAATTTGTCTTTCCTTGTCATCGTTTCAAGTTGGTATCGGAGCCTGGTTAGAGGCTGACTAAAGGAGTTGTCTATTGGAGCGTTGTCTGACTGTGCCAGATTTGTGGTGTGGATGTGAGCCGTTGCTGAAGGAGTCGTTGTTGGTGGAGTTGATTCCACAGTTGTCTAAGTGTAGATCTTGTTGGTGATTGCCGAGGTTAGAAGAACCTTCATTGCGTAGGTGCAAAGGAAGATTTGTGCCAGTGTGGATGAGACGCAGAAGATCGTTGTCTTGAATTGTTGGACGTGGTGGTTTGATTGTAGAGTTGCATGGAGATCTGTTGCGTGCCTTGGGTCTTGTGTCGTCCGTGAGTGTGATTGGTGTTACCTGTGTGAAGGAACTACTGCATGAGAGGAGCTACATATGTGGCTAATGCTGTTTTTGTTGGGACTGATTGTGTCATGTTTAGTTTCAGTCTGGACGTAGGAGAGAAATCGCTAGTGTGATTTAGAGTCACATCAAATTGCCAGAATCGGGAACTGAGTGGCTATCTCAGCAGAGACTAGTGGCTGTTACTGGTGAATCGTTGGAGGTGTAGTTGGAGATCGGTCTGTCAGAGATTAGAATCATTGTTGTTGTTGGAGATCAAAATCATTGCTGGGGAACCGCACTGCTCGTTGTTGGTACACCTAGATCGCTCAGATCGTTGCTTAATGTTTCTGAGATTGAATCGTTGCTACTGGTTCGTCCACCTTGAAGACATGCTAGTCAATAGAGAGTGTGTGATTTCCTGGATTATGCGCCTGTGTGGTGGATATTGCTTAGTCAGTTAATAGAGAGTTTCCGCGTGCCTGGAATGTGTGCGTGTGTGGATAGTGTTCCTGCGTGGATTGTGCACCTGCGTGGAGGATAACGTTGGTTCATGTTTCTTGCCCGAGCGCCAGAGATCGTCCAGATCACTATCGTTGTTGCCATTTTTTGCGTCTAGTTGCTGCTTTGGAGAGGAGTTTCACGATCTCCCATAATTGTTGCCCTAGTAAGGTTTCCATTCTTGCGTTAGATCACTGCTTTAGAGATGGTTTTGTTGTGAGTTTGTTGCATGAAGGAGTTTGCAGAGATGATGAATCCACTTGCATAAATCTACCTCAACGAAACCAATAAGTTAGATGGCTCGAATTTCATCAATTGGAAATTCAAGATGCAGATCTTGATGGAAGGTTATAGTGTGTGGACGGTTACAAAAGGAGATGAAGTGCGACACGATGCTGCTGCAGTGTGACAAAGACAACAATCCAAGATTGGGATAAGAGGGAGAACAAAGCCAAGGTATTTTTATGAATGTTTGTGAAAGATAATATAATTCCTCACATTAGAGATGCTAAGACTTCTAATGAAACATGGAAAGCACTTAAATATTTGTATGAGACTAATAATACAAATAGTATTATTTTTCTGAAGAGTAAATTTCTAAGTATTAAAATGGATGTAAATGAGTCTGTTAGTACTTTTCTTGGGTGAATTAAATACATGAAAGATAAATTGGGAGATATAGGAGTAAACGTGTCAAACATTGATCTTGTCACAATTACCCTAAATGGAATGCTAGAGGACTATCAAATGTTTATAACAGGCCTTGCAGTGGGAGAGAAAGCCCCTACCTTTGAGGAACTAACAGGTATATTGTTGCAAGAAGAAGAGAGGTGCAAGAATTTGAAGCCTCGTAATTCAGACTTAAAACTATGGACAAAGAAGAGATTCCCTAAAGAGAAACCAGGAGAAGGAAGAAGAGGAGGAAGTTCATTTCAGAGGAAGTCATTTCCAAATCCAAATCAAGGTATGTCATTCCCAAAGCCAAATCAATCTATTTCATCTAATAGAAATGAGCCTATGTGTTTCTATTGTGGTAGGACTGGGAATCTTACTAGAGAATGTTATAAGAAGAAAAGTGATGAGGTTAGACATAAATAAAAGAAACATTATGGACACTTTGTAGAAGAAAAACCTAATTTCGATTCAAGAGATCTCAGATTGTTTGTGTCTAATGCTGCATTGTCTGTTGAAACTGATGATGTTGACGCATAGTTTGTTGATTCTGGAGCCTCAATTCACATGACATGTAATCAGAATTTGTATATAAAATTTAAAGAAACACATAATGGTGCCCATATTTATCTTGGAGATGATCGTTCCTATTCGATCAAGAGATATGGAGATATTCTAGTAACAATGTCGAATGGTACTGTCAAACACATTCACAATGTTGTGTATGTCCCTGGGATAAATAAAAACTTGATTTATGTGTCCACAATTATATATTAGAATTTGAAGGTCGAATTTTCAAGACACATTGTATAGTGAAGGACTTGCATAAACATTACAAAAATGTTGCCTCAGGAGTTAGAGTTGGAGGTCTGTACAAACTTGATGTCACCAACAAGAACCATCAAGCATTGACTTCTGCAACTATGCCTACAGAAACTCTTTGGCACCAAAGGTATGGTCACATCAATTATCATGATTTTTTGTTATTACAAAAACAAAGTATGGTTGAAGGACTCCCTATGTTGAAGAATGAGTATGTTTCTTGTGAAGATTGTGTGATAGGAAAGATG
>JASDQU010437620.1:76777-87694 GCA_032191745.1 Picea mariana | reverse complement strand
AGGTTCAGACACTTTTCTATAGGGATATGTTGATTCAGATATGGCAGGTGATAAAGACAGTAGGAGGAGCACCACAGGGTATGTTTTTACTATAGGTGGAACAACAGTAAGTTGGATTTTGAAACTGCAAAAGGTTGTTGTACTTTCAACAATAGAGGCAGAGTATGTTGCTGCTATAGAGGCTAGTAAAGAGATGATTTGGTTACAAAGGTTTATGGAGGAATTGGGAAAGAAGCAGGAGAACAACAGGTTGTACTGTGACAGTTAGAGTGCCATTCACCTTGCAAAGAACTCAACCTTCCATTCAAATACTAAGCATATATAGTCGAGGTACCACTTCATACGATCTGCCTTGGAAGATGTACATTTGAAGTTGGAAAGGACACACACTATCCAGAATCCTACAAACATGTTAACAAAGGGAGTAAACAAAGAGAAATTGAGTTCCTACTCAGTTTCAGTTGGTCTTTAAGAACGAAGATAAAGATGAGAAATTTGTCAGGTTCAAAGAAGGTTCAGAGTCCAGCATATACAACAACGGTGGAGTTGTTGAGATCAATCTCCAAGTGGGAGATTGTTGGTTGTGGAGACTGATTATCTTCCTGATTCAGAGGTCCTTGCTTTCAACTGTGTTTATACCCCATGAAGTATTTACACCCGAGAAGTATGTACACTGTTCCACGCGGGGGAGTGCAGAGGGATGGTACCCCCTCTGTGGGCTCCAGGGGGGCTATCCCCCCGGATGGGTCATGTGGGGGCAAGCGGGCCCCCAACGGGGGTTCAGGGGCAAAGCCCCTCAAGGAAAAATTGCCTTGTAAATGTATATTATAATTTCATTGTAAATCTGGACCATTCATTATAAGGTCACATATTTAACGGTAGAGATTATGTTAGGGTTTTTTTCCCTAGAAGGAAGCCCTCTTTTACGAGGGAAATGTATTGTGGCTATGGTTGATGGTGAATATTGTATTTTGAGAGAGGATACTATGAGATAAAGAAGAGGAAGTTACAATGGGTTTTGTTGTAGGTTGTATCCCTTCATTTGCTTGATAATAATAAAGGAAGGACTTAGAAATTTCTTTGGTGGATGTAGCCCACAATGGGTGAACCATGTAAATCTGTGTCTCTCTTGTATTGTGTATCTTTTGTGTTTTGTTTCCGCATTTGTTTTATTTTATTGCTCCGTGGTCCTATTTTTCTAACAGTTGTGGTGCTCGAAATAATATGTCTTCTTACCTCTTCAATGACTGAGGCAAAAATTAAAGAATGTGCCTTTTTATCTTTACTTTTCCAAATTACAAGTTGGTTGGCATCTGTAGGTTTCTCTGGGTCATTGTCATCGTTGCCTTCACAAATTTCCTCCCATAAATCATTAAAAATAAGAGTATTTTTTATTTTTTGAAACCATTCTTGGTAATTTTCTTGTTCGGAGGGCACTACTCCCACAATTGATACTAATGAAGGCATTGTAAACTAATCTTTGTAAATGAAATTCCACTTTCATAAGAAAAATAAAATAAAATATCACAACACCTTCGACCTTGGTTGCTCTATAAGCTTCTCACAGTTGCTCCCGTACACAAGCCCAGTGACTGGACACCAGAGGGCCTTTGGGCACTTGTTGTTCCTTCGCTGCAACTACACTGCAACTACACAGTCACATGTGGCTCCTCTCGAATCTGGAGCTCATGCTGGTACACAATAGCATGGAATTTAAAAAAATGTGGGTTAAAAAAAAATGTGGCTCTGATACCACTGAACACAGGCCAAATATAAACTCCACAATTAACAGAACAGAAAACACAGATCAATATCTTATTATTAAAAGTGGATGTAGATACATTATGTATAGGTGGAGGCGGACAATTGTGAGGCAGTTGTGAACAGTTACAGTTATGTGGAAGTTAGGATAGTTGAACCGGTAGATTAGTTAGCACCGGATTAGTTCACAAAACCTTCTGCGTGAGACATATACTTTCATAGTGTGTGAGACATATTTACATTGTAGTATATCAGGCCTGTACATTATTGTTAGAATCTCTTGAGTATTTAGGGAGATGAAAGTACGTATGCCAAACTATATGTTCGTCATTTTGTGGCTTTAATGCTAGGAGAATCACAAAGGATTTCAATATTTTGCAAAGGTGGAGTAATTGAAGAGATTTATGCTGGCTGAGTGGAGGGAATTATTCCAGGAATTGGTGCTTCTTGTGTACAAAAAAGCACAAGCGGGAGACAGCTGGGTGCATTGGCCTTTAATTTGAGACATTTTGAATTTCATAGATCAATGTATTAATCTAATATCTAAAAAAACATTTTTAGGTTATGAACATCTTTAATGATCGGAGGCTGAGCCATCACAAAAGATTCATTGGGAATGTATTTTCCTTTGTGTAAAGTTTTGTATTATTGCCCAGAAGGCCACTGATAGAATATAGTCGATTAACAGTGTATGTATGTATACAAGATTTGGTTGAATGAATATAATAGAGGATATATTGTTCCAAATGTGTGTTGTTATGTGTTTGTCTGAATGAATGGTAGACTTTCTATTTATTTTCAAATCCCTATTATTTTTTTGGTTCTTGTATCCATGACCACATTGGCATAGTTGAATGTCTGAGTCACTCTGAAGAGTGAATAAGTTTTAGTTGTTTCTCTTCATTGAGCAAGTGCAAGGTGTGCATAATGTCTGCAAGGAGTGCGCGACTGAGTCTGTTTCGACTTGGAATATCAGAAGATATAGAGAAACTCATGTCTTCAAGGAGTGTATTGATGTCCGGAAGGAGTGTGTGACAGAGTTTTCAGACTCGAAAGCTCAGAAGGGATAGCATGATTTCAATCACAGGAGACATAAGAAATTGGAGGATAGTCGCAAGGAGTGGAAATCCATCCACAATGAGAGGTTAATTTGTGGATGGAAATATGTTGCAAGGTGTTCACAAATTAAGAATTCGACTAAGTGTCAAAGATATTGTTCATAGGAACAAAGAAAATTGAAGAAGGAAAGCTCAGGAGGAAGAGCAGTGGAAATTATTCAAAGGAGAGAAGTTCCTGAAGTCTCGATCCTAGACAGTGGACAAGATTCTTTCCAGAGGGAGATGAATGATTCCAGACCATCAGATTAGGTAAATCTATGAGGAGGATAACTATGGAGTGATTCGACACTTCTGGGTTCGACAAGTTTGGAGACTTGACGAAACCGATTCACGAAGTCCAAAGTTGCGATCCAATCTCAATCATTGATCACGAAAGGACTACGTGGTAGTGGATTAAGGAATTTGAGAATCAGAAGCTGGAAGTTCAGAGTGAGAAACTTAGAGTTTGCGAAGTCGCGAAACATGAACCCTAGTGGGGTCAACGAATCTAAGGGGAGGTGTGGAGGAAATTTGGAACTCAAAGACGAGTACTTCGTGAAAAGATAAGGGAAGGATTCAGGATATCCCTGGAGTATGAGTTGTGAAGGAATAGATCCATGATCATAGCCGTGGTCACCAGGAGGAAAAAGGGGCCAAAAGAGTCGCTTTGACTTAGTATTGAACGGTCCTAGACCAGGAGGTCGAGTAACCCTTTGGAGGGAAGGGGAGTTGTGCCAAAATTTGTAATTCTTTATGGGAGAATTTTCTAAAGTATGTCAACGGAAATCACTTCAATATATTATTGAAAGTCAAAAAAGAAGTTTCAAGAGTATTGCGGAAAATCACACTCAGTTTCCAGCAAAAGAATGAAGGTTGAGTGAGCGTGAGAAGAGAAGTTTGTATGGTCACTGGCTATTCGCGAGAAAGAAAGAGTCACAAAGACTGCGTGAAGTTTCACTGCTATCGTAGGTTGGAATCAAATAATGACTGCAGTTTGGAATTGTTGTGAAACCCTAAGAGGCATAATAATTTGTGGGGAGACTAGCGGAAATATAATGGAAATGATGAAGTGTGGGCCAATAGAGAAACGATAGAGGGAAAAAGATTCTAGTTGTAGAATGACGATAATATCCTATCCGTGTAGAAGGACATAATTATGTGTGAACGAAATTCACCATAAAAGGCACTGTTGCAAGGCACAATTGATCACATTTGAGTTGAAGGATGAGTAATGCATCCCTCGACCTGACGGGAAATTTTGAAGAAATTTGCGTGACAATTTATTGTTTTTTAAAACTTGCAAAAGGAAGCTCCATCTACATGAGCCTATGCACTAAGGAGAGATGTGATCACTGCTATTGTTGAGCTAGTTTGTACAGAGAATCAATTTGCTGGTGAACCCGACGTGAAATCCTACGTCGGTGGTGAGAGGAGACTGAGATCCAGATCAATGTAAAGTAAAATCGTCGTTGTTTCCGCCATTTCCAGTGAAGAAAACCTGTTGTTGCTATCATTTGGTTTGAATTATTTGCTGGTGCATCCATTGATTTGCATTTACAACAACATTATTGCTGCCATAATTTGTTTTTTGTACATGACATCGTATAATGCGAGTGGATATATCCACTGTGTGCTAGCGCCATCAACATTGTTGTGAAGTCGCGAACGTGTTAATTATTATAGTAGCAACTACCAAATTATAGAGAAGTCATGGAGCTGCATAAGAGGAATTGAGGCACGAGGAGCCAACAAAAAGAAAAAGGAATTGGCTTCATGCCTTTTTTCACCAATCTTCCTTTTTTTTGTTTTCTTATCGGGGAGAAACAGAGCAGTGACGCAATTCTCGATTGTTCTTTTGGTGGGTGTTCTGGTGAGCACCATGGCCTCCACATATCAGTTCCTTTTATTGGTCCTGATATCGTTTATGTTTTGAAATGCATATTATAATAATATATTGTTGGTATCAATACTAACACACATGATGCCCACTCAATACATTTCTCTCTCTGCAATTAAGTGATGTGTATTCCTTTAAGTAACCTTTGGAGTGACAGTGCGCCCAATATAAAAGAGTTGTCATAGCCCCCTCATCGGGAAAATAGACAAGTAGCCATGTGATCTTTATCTTCTAGTAGACTTGAGTAGATTGCAGAGCGTGTACATGGTTTGACGGGAGCAATCTAATTTATTGCTAATCCCTACAACAAAATGAATATGCAATAGGGATGATTTTAAGGATGGAAATTTATTTTAAAATGTAGAAACTTTGGTGAATCTTACTAATCCTTCATATGCCAACTATAAATGTTTGGTGATATTTTTGTAAAAATATTCAAATTTATAAGGATTTTATATAGTTTTTATAAATTTTTGGTGATTTTTAAGGTAAAATAATTTTATCCTATAGAATTTGGGTGAATTATTTTTAAAATAGCGAATCTTGTGTTTGGAAAAACCGTGGAAAATTAGCCCATGAGCGAAATTTAGCCCCTAAAATCATCCATGAAATGCAGAGAAAGTTCATGTACTTATCATGGTGTAGACAAAGAGAAATGGTTTGTTGTTAGAGGAAGTGCTTGGTCTGCTGCATGGAGGTGTTATAGCAAACTGAGGTGAACGTTCCCATTCCATCAGACTCAGACAACCTAGAATCTATGAAAAGGAAGGAATAAAATAAAAGGAGAATGCACCATGGGTAATAAAAGGAAAATTAGATAGCTCCGGAGAGAGATGAAATAGATAAGGAGAAAGAATTAGCAGGAAGAGTCATTGTATTTTGCAGATCAGTATGATGTGTTTCTAGTTGCAGATGAAGAACCCATGACTGAGGATCATAATGCAATGTTGGACCAAATGAATGAAGACCATGAAGAAATCAATGAAGAATTTGATGAAGTATATAAAATACTGATGCCAAATTTTCCATTCTTCTCAAGTATAAATTATGAACCTTGGGAAACTGAAATGAAAAAATGACTATCATTAGTAGATTTATTGCATTATGATCATGATGGTTGTGTTAATTTCTATGATAAGAGAAGAGGTGCAATGGCATTACAACTTATTATTTCAACAGTGGATGAAAACATTTTGTCTAGTATTTTGCATGAATTTGGTGAAATACCTAGTGCAATTTTTTGGGGGGATATTCTTGAAATGAAGAAGTGGAGTGAGAATGTTGAAGTTCATGTCAACATTGTTGTTGAAAATGATGATAGTTTTGAAATCTTTGTAATTGAAATAAAGAATGAAAATGGTAGCATTTAAATTGCAATGGTAAATTAAGAAAGTGTGTCTGACAGTAAAGTCACATGTCATAGTAAGGAAATTCCCTATGAAACAATATTTACTGATTTGGTGAATTCAAATGAGGTTGATGATGGAGATGAATGTGTAACTGTTGATGAACCCCTGTGTGAATCTTTCGTAAATTTAGTCAAATTTGATGAAACCTATTCATCTCATGAAGAGTGGTCAATTTTGTGGTCAATATGATGAATAATATTCACAGAGTTGGGCATTACTAAAAGTTGTAACTCTTCGGGGGAGCATTTTGTAAATTATGTCATTGGAAATCACTTCAATATATGATTGAAATTTAGTAATGGAGTTTCAAGAGTATTACGGAAAATTTCACTTAGTTTATAGAAAAAGAACGAAGGTTGAGTGAGAATGAGTAGAGGAGCTTGTATGGTCACTAGCTATCTGTGAGCAAGAAAGAGTCACGAAGTCTACATGAAGGTTCATTGATATCGTGGGTTGGAATCAAATAATGATGGCAGTTAGAATTGTTGTGAAACCTGAGAGGAAGAAGAAGCTCTGGGGTGACTAACAAAAATATAGTGGAAATGATCAAGTGTGGGCCAACATAGAAATGTTAGAGGGAAGAAGAGTCCAGGAGTTGTAGGATGAAGATAATCTCCTATCCGCACAGAATAAGAGAATTTTGTGTGAAGGAAAGTCACCAGAAAATGCATCATTGCGAGGAGAAATTGATCATATTCGAGTTGAAGGATGAATAATGCACCCCTTGACCTGGCGAGAAATATTGAAGAAATTTTTCTGAGAATTTATTGTTGTTTGAAACTTGCAAAAGGAAGCACCATTGACATGAGCCTATGCACTAAGGAGAGACGTGATCACTTCTATTGTTGAGCTGGTTTGTATAGAGAATCGATTGTTGGTGAACTTGATGTGAAATGTAACTACGTCGGTGGTGAGAGGAGGTTGAGATCCAGATCTGTGCAAAGTAAAGTTGTCGTTGATGCCATCGTTTCCAGTGAAGAAAAGTCATTGCTGCTATCATTTGGATTGAATTATTTTTTGGTGCATCCATTGATTTTCATTTACGACAATGTTGTTGCTGCCATAATTTCTTTTTTGTACATGACATCGTATCACTCAAGTGAAGATATACATTTCGTGTGTAAGTTGTGTGATAGCACCGTGAGCATTGGTATGAAGCCACGAATGTGTAAAGTATTATAGTAACAGATGCCATATTATAGAGAAATCTTGGAGTTGCATATGAGGAATTGAGGCATGAGGAGACAAAAAAAAAGGAATTGGCTTTGTGCCTTTTTCCTCCCATCTTCCTTGTTTTTATTTTCCCGTTGTGGAGAAACAGAGCAGCGACGAAATTCCTAATCGGTCTTTTGGTGGGTGTTCCGCTGAAATGCATATTATAATAATATAATTCTGGTATCAATACTAACACACATGATTCCCACTCAATACATTTCTCACTCTGAAATTAAGTGACATGTATTGCTTTAAGCAACCTTTGGAGTGACAATGCGCCCAAGATAAAAGAGTTGTCGTAGCCCCCTCATTGGAAAAATAGACAAGTAGGTCTACGATATTTATCTTCTGGTAGACCTGAGTATATTGTAGAGTATGTACATGGTTTGACACGAGCACTCTAATTTATTGCTAAACCCTACAACAGAATGAAGATGTAGACAAAGTTCTTGTACTTATCATGGTGCAGAAAAAGGGAAACAATTTGTTGTTAGAGGAAGTGAGGTGTATGTGGCCATTCCGTCAGACTCACACAACCTCCAATCTAAGAAAGAGAAGGAAGAATATAAAAATAGAATGCACCATGGGCAAGCAAAGGAAAATTAGACAGCTCCAGAGAGAGATGAATCATATGAGGAGAAAGAATCAACATGAAGAGTCATTGTATTTTGTAGATCAATATGATGCGTTTCTAGTTGATGATGAAGAACCCATGCTTGATGATCATAATGCAATGTTGGATCATATCAATGAAGACCATGAAGAAATAAATGAAGAATTTGATGAAGTCTGTAAAATACTGATGCCAAATTTGCCATTCTTCTCAGGTATAAATATGAACCTTGGGCAACTGAAATGAAAAAATTACTATGGTTAGTAGATTTATTGCATTATGATCATGAAGTTTGTGTTGATTTATATGATAAGAGAATAGGTGCCATAGCATTACAACTTATAATATCAACAGTGGATGAAAACATTTTGTCTAGTATTTTGCATGAATTTGGTGAAATAACTAGTGCAAAAATATTTTGGGATATTCTTGAAATGAAGAAGTGGAGTGAGAATGTTGAAGTTCATGATGACACTGTTTTTTAAAATCATGACAGTGTTGAAATTTTTGTAACCGAAATAACAACTAAAAATGGTAGCATTCAAATTGCAATGATTAATGAAGAAAGTGCGTCTTACAGTAAAGTCACATGTCATAGTAAGGAAATTCTCTATGAAACAATTTTTAGTGATTTGGTGAATTCAAATGAGATTGATGATGGAGATGAATGTGTAATTGTTGATGAACCCCTGTGTGAATATTTGGTAAATTTAGTCAAATTTGATGAAAACTATTCATCTCATGAAGAGTGGTCAATTTTGTTGCATGAGAAACATCTTATTGATGAGCTATAATTTGGTGAGAGGAAAATCTCATTTCCATACACAAACCAAGTGAAATACAATCTAAGAGAGCTTGGTAAAGAGGTTGAAGACATGAAACAACTAGTTGTGATAGCAGTTGAAGCTTAAAATGAAGATTGTTATGCAACATCGGAGGCAAGGAAGAAAGACAAAGAAATGAAAGCTCTCTTAGAACAAAAAAATGAAAACAATGAGTATGGTTCTTCCTTTGATTTTTCATATGATTGTAACAATGTTTTTGAGTGTGTAGGTTTACAAGACAACAACTCATTTTCAATAATGAATGATTATAAATAAAACATGGAAGAAAATGCAGAGATCGATGAAGAAAATATTGAGTCAATTTTTATGGTGTCGAGCACAGAAGAAATGAAGTATTATTATGAGTTGATGTTGCAACATTCCATTGAGAAAGACATTGATGATTATATCCAGAAAGGGATGCAACCCATTTATGCGAAGTTGGAAGAATTTGAAAGTATTAAAGACAAACGCTTCCAACAACTTGCAATTTAGTGTTGAGGACAAAGAACAATAGTTAGTCGCCAAGTTCCAAAATGAAGAAGAACAAAGCCAAGAGGACACTGAAGCATAACATAGTCAAGATGGAACATATTTGGAGCATCAAGCCAAGGAAGATGCTCTATCTCCATCAGTATCTGACAACAAGAAAGTTCAAAATGAAATTGTTAGAGTCAAGTTGTAAGCCTAGCTGAGACTCAGACCAACATGCATGTTACTTATGTTAGACATTTGTGTTGTAGACAATCCATTTCTCCATTAAAAGGGACACTTAGAAATAATGGAGATTAGTTGCGGTGTTTATTTAGGATTTAGTTGAGGKTGGTTCCAACTGTCTAAACCAAATATCATCATTGATTGAATAAAGTGTAATGTTGCTTTGTTTTGATGGCCTCCAGGTGTTGCCTAGCCTGAAAGAAGTCGGTTCCATTTCATTTCTTTCTATTTTCAAGTTAGTTATATATATATATATATATATATATATAATATTTAAATGAATATTTTTTATATTTTTTTTAGCTTTAATATATATATATATATATATATAATATTTAAATGAATATTTTTTATATTTTTTTTTTAGCTTATATATATATATATATATCAAATTTTTAAAAATTAAAAATTAAAACAAAATATATTATAATATTTAAGAATCAAGATCAAAATGAGTGTATGTTAATTTATTGATACTTTTACATCTATCTTATGCAACTTTAAAAATCAAAATTTACTTAAAACGCCACGCCATTAATTACACATAATGAAACCAAGCGTCCTCTACAACATAGGATAAATAAAAGATGTCAAATATAAAATAAAACACAATTAACTCAACTTAAAACAATTACAAAAGTACATCTTAAATATGCTTATGATTAATATAGTAAATGATTTTAACTCGGTCTTCGTAATTAATAACTAACTGGAATGATTATCAAGGTTAGATATAGAAAATACATTGGGAAGTTAAAACAACTATATATTTTTAAAACGGAATTGATTAATAACTACTGGAAAAAGACGACTGGAACGCGGAAATCTGCTCCAGCTTCTTACACCGGATCGAATTAGCGAATATTAATGGCTGCAAACAAAAACCAAAATAGTTTCGACATTACAATGAAAATTAAGAAAGGAAACTACTAGGCACTTCATTCGGTGTTTTATCTAGCTCTAATTTCAACCATAAAAGAATGTACATACATACAATCAGCAGCACAGCCAGTACATATGCGGCAACAAAATTTAGGCAGTTCAATGACGCTCGGAGTTCCCCCAAACACTTCAGCGAATCCATTCATTCATGCAGTTGACACAGTCGGCGAAGTGCTCGAAGGAACTCCCGGCGATGAGAACTAGTGACATACTAACATGTTATTTGATTTCGCATGTTCGCTGGCAAGCCTAATCAGCTTATTAAATACCATTCAGCTCCGCTATTGCCTTTATGATATCTCAACATTAGGAATGTTCGTCACCGGTATTCCCAAATAAAAAAACACATACATTCATTGCACTTGGACGAAAGTCTGTTACACAGCGGACATTCATTGAACTTGGTTCAATTTTCATTATATTCTTATTCCTTTCAAATTGT
>JASDQU010437620.1:65651-76520 GCA_032191745.1 Picea mariana | reverse complement strand
TAACCAGACTTGGGACTTGGTTCAGTTGCTTGTGGGAAAAAGAGCATTGCAGAATAAATGGGTTTACAAGTTGAAGGAAGAATATGGAGGAGAAAAACGGTACAAGGCTAGACTTGTTGTAAAGGGGTTTGCACAAAAGAAAGGTATAGATTTTGATGAAATATTTTCTCCTGTTGTTAAAATGACTTCAATTAGGACTATTTTAAGTCTTGTGGCAGTAGAAGATTTTCATCTTGAACAGTGAGATGTAAAAACAATTTTTCTCCATGGGGAGTATTGTATTGCGGGAAATGTATTGCGGCTATGTATGATGGCGAGTATTGTATTCTGAGAGAGGAGATTGTGAGAGAAAGAAGAGGAAGTTACACCGGGTTTTGCTGTAGGTTGTATCCCTTCATTTGCTGGATAATAATAAAGAAAGGACATGACAATTTCTCTGGTGGATGTAGCCCACACTGGGTGAACCACGTAAATCCGTGTCTCTCTTGTATTGTGTATCTTCTGTGTTTTGTTTCTGCATTTTTTTTATTTTATTGCTCCGCGGTCCTGTTTTTCTAACATATGGCATAAAACCAACTTATTCCTAACAACTAGTTGTAATCAAGGGGAGCATCGAATACCTCTACATCGACAGAGACAATATTTCCTCCCAACTGAACAACTGAGGACTGCAAGAGTCTCTGAGGGTGAAAACCTCGCCTGTCGAATGCTCATAACAATGTAGGGGATTGATTAAGCCCATGTGATTTCAAACCTTTCCAACAAGATAATGACATGCCACAATTGGATGCTCCCTCATCTAGTATGGTATGATGAATGCGTTGGTTATGAGAAACAACATCGATTTGAAAAGAAAGTTGGTGAGAAAGTTGTGACTTGAAGTTATCAAGGTTAAACATGATATTATTCGACGACTCAGGATCGATCGCGCTGATTGAGGCCAAGAGTGTTCTACGTTGAATTGGAAAATTCTGTAGAAATTCAAGAGAAGACATAGAACACAGTGCTTGAGCCAAATCTTCAACAATATTGTAGTTTTGGACGACACGTGAACTAGGATTAAAAGTTGACTTTCGAATAGTGCTCTTGGGAGGGCGTAAAATGGAGTCGAAAGTAGGTTTCTCAATATTAAGTGATGCGGATGGAGGGGTGACGGTGGCAGGAGATGGATTCAATGTACTACCATTAATGACCTTCTCTTTATCAGGTTTAGTCGGCGTGTTATATGTTGTAGTGTGAGTGGTTAAATAAATCTCATTAAACATATAAATATGGGCACTTGACGAGGCTTCCTCACTAGGAGGATGATGGGGATTGTCCCCTGCCGGAGGGGCAGGGGATTGAGAAACCATGGAATGATGCCAAGGAAAAGGTTGTGTCAACACAGCGGGTTGGGAATTCCCTTTGAAAATTTTTGCAACTTCGTTGTGATGAGGACAGTCTCGGGCGTAATGATCATCACCACAAATGAGACACAAAAATTTCGGTTTTCGATGTGGTTGTGTTTCAGGAGCAGACAATGGAGTTTGTGTTTTTGGGATGGATCAGTGGATGTGCGGGGAGAATTTGGTATCAACTCATACAATGTACCAGATTGGGAATAAACCAAATCTAGGTACTGAGCGCGAGCAATGGATTCTTCCTCAGTGACAACACCACCCATGGAGACGTCATGAGAAATTGGGGGTAAAAGATATTTAGTAAACCATTTTGCCAATAATTGGTCAGGAATGGCCACTTTGATCAACCTTTGCCCTCATCTCCACTCATGAATGTGATCAGAGATATGTACATAGTTCGTTTGACGAAGTGAATTCAATAGTTTTGTACCAGTCTCGTAACAGATTGGTAATTGAAAATGCGTGAGAAAATCCATAGCTAGAGAGTTGAAATCTTAAAAGGTACCACGTTGGAGTTCAATGTACTATTTGGCTGCTGAGTCTGTGAGTGTGCGCTAGAAAATATGCAACCAGATAGGATCATCCATCAATGATTTTGTTGAAAACCATAGATGAAATGTCATAACATGGTTGTTCGGGTCTTCGCCAGGTTTATCGTCAAATTTGGGGATGTCAGAAGGCAATTTAGCAGGAATTACCGACCAGAAAGGAAAATGTAGTATGGGATCATTTTTCAACCGAGGTAAGTCTGGCAGATCCAATGTAGCTAGGAATGGTAGTTGTCGGTTAACCTGCGGGTGATACTGGTGTGGCATGGGAACACCGATAGGGCCATAAACTGGTTGAGGTGGATAATTGTATCCAATAGGCCCACCCATATATGACTGTTGTTGGCCGGTATAAGCAAGATTTGATTGTTGTTGAGGAATGTTCATGAAAGAAGGGAAACCCGGTTGGTTCTGAAGAGGATAGGTCATTTTTTTAGGTTGTGGGGGGTAAAATTTTTTCCCTTGATAGGGGGTAACTAGTTTGTCCTTGTGAAGGGTATACAATTGATCCTTGGGGAGGTTAAGATTGTTGTCCTTGAGGACCCTAGGTGGGATTTGGGACACTTGGATAAGGTTGTCCAAAATATAATCCAGAAGGAATGAGATTTGGTACTCCTTGTGGGATAGGGTATGATGGCCCTCCTTGATAAGGTTAATGAAACATACCTACTTGGGGTGCTCCCCAGGATTATGAAGGGTTTTCAGCAAAAGGGGGTTGTCCCCCTACCATAGTTTGAGTTAAAACTGGGGTTTGAACAGTAAAAGGGGGTTTCCCCCCAGTAGGTATGTGAAAAGGTGGCTGTCCCCCCAGGAGGGACATGCCCACTAGACGATGGTTTCCCCCTTACTCCTAGACAATGGTAGGGTTCTACATTTGGCGATATATAGGTGTTCCAATAGGATTCTGTGGAACATAAGGAGCTGTAGCTTGAAAAGGTGTAGTGGTGGGAGTAATGGTAGAAGTTCCTTATGTATGATTAGGCTTTACGACTCCAAATTTATTTTGGATTTGTACTGACATAGCAACATGATTGACTACTTGTTCGATGGGACGATCAATAGTCTGATCGGATGGTCCTGCCTCGACACCAACAAAGGTAAGAGGGTCAATAGGTGGTCGACTAAAATTGAAATGTTTGTAAATATCACATCTCGATGGAGTTATCCATATGGAACGAACATGTGTCTATTGTGGATTTACCATGCCAACAAACCAGACAAGAGTCATGTACTCATCCGTGTTGTGTGTCTTCCATCTATGTCTCATTGTATGGCTTCAATTGCAGACAAGGAACTTCTTCTTCTATAACGTTACCAAACGATTCCAATCAAACAAGGAGTGGTTCGATAGGAACTTCATACATAGGGGTAGTATGAGGAATGGGATCCTCAACCGTAACCAAGGCACTTTCAGGATTTTCTAACAAAGGAGTAACAATGCTCCCAACATCCGAGTGATTTTCTACCTCTTCATGGTAAATTTCTTCAGGTGAATTAGGAGGTAAGGGTTCGTAGCCTTCTGGAGGAAACCCTTGCATCCTATGTGATCTACGAAGACCTTTATAATCTACAGTCTCAAAATTGAAAAATTATTAAGTAAACAAACAACACGCACTAAAAATCTAGAAGAACCAACAAGCAAACAAAACCTTCTCTCAATGACCGTACTAGTTGGTGATGAAATCCAACATCACATGACCAAATTGAGAAGGGGCTAGGATATGAGCGGGTGGAACAATTATGTTGGCGACCTACTTAATGAACTTACGCCTTGGAGCAAGCTTCCACACAATAATTGTAGATTTACCCTCCAAGGAGCTCGATTGAGTTTGACCAACGTCCGTTCCAGGTACAACGAAGACTTCCCTTCACAGTCACCTTGTGTGATGACCCTAAATATTATGGCTACTAAGGACACCAACTCGTAGTCAGCCTCTGGGTGGGTACAATCGACAATCTAGTTTGAACGTATGGGCAAGATAACAAGTCCAAAATCCTTCAAGAGAACTGAGGACAAGTGGATCGATAGAAATCCAGAGGACCCTGAACAGATTCAAAATTCACAAAGCACTGAGACCAAATGAAGATAGTTGGACCTCAAGAAGAACCCCCAAAATACGATCTTACTACTACAAACGGTTAAGCCTCAGAGGGATAATATCCGTTGCTCTCCTGAACGTGAACTCATGTGCAACCCTTGTGTGAGAGGGGGATCCCAGCTATGCTTATATGAAAATTGGATTTACTCTCCCTATCACAAGATGCTAAGTTTGTTTTGAATGCTTTGGAGAGTTATAGTCATAGACTAATCCAAAGCACTAATCCTAGTCTAATGTTGGTAGAAGAACCTAAAAATAAAAAGTTTCTAGATCGATTTTTAATTAGCCTTGATTTTAGTGGCTGTTCCTTACACATAGGTGAATGGGAGTGAAACTAATGATGTTATGAATTGAATCCCAAAGAATTAAAAGAATGATAAGCAAATGTTTCTTTCGATGAACTTCTATTTACGGGAAGGATAAGATTTTTCTTTCTTTCACTACCAAACACAAGAATGCAAAAATTTCATGCAATTTGTTTGCAACAAGAATCCATTTCAATTCTAAAACATAAAGAAATTGTTTCCGGTATCCAAAAACCAATCGTAAAAAGTATCCTTTTGTTTGATTATGAATGTGAATTTATTTGGTTTAATGCTTCTTATGCCAATAATAATTTTTTTTTCACTATTGCATCTTTTAGACAATGGGAAGAAAGAATCACACAAACAAAAGGCACTCTCACAATAGTCAATAAGAGGCAAAAAACAAACTAAAATGTCCAAAAAGAACACCATAAACAACAAAACACACTTAAGAAATTTCTGGAAATATATGAAGATCAGAGACCAATTAAAACAATAAAGAGATCCTTGAGTTTCCTTGTAACAATCTTCAATCGATCGGATGGACGAAAAGGTATCAAAATGAACCCAAAATGTGAAGAAAAAGGGCGATTTCGTAACAAGGAAATACAACAAAATCCAATCAAAGATCAAAAGTATTAAAAAAAATCAAGTTGCAGGTCTGACAGAAGACATAAACTGACAAAACAAGTCTCGAGTTAAAAGGAAATACCCAAATATCACACCCAATACAAATGTAGTCAATAATTTTTCAAAATGAAGAAAAATCGACGCTCTGGTTATATCAGCACCAGAGTGCTAAAACGCTCCCTAAAGCACTATAGAGGAGTGCCAACAAGGAAATCAATGCTCTGGCTGTAAAGGGAGAAGGCGTGAATTTCTGAGAAAGAAAGGAATCAACCCAGAAAATGGAAAACTCAGGAAGTTTGATCAACAGTCTCTGTGAGAGAACTTCAGTACTAACAAAATATGTATAGAAGATAAAATACAACAAACATGATCTGAAGATGAGCAAAAAAATAAGACAAAGCCAAATAAAGAAACCAAAACTGAAAGATTCGATCCCCAGTGGAGTCACCAATTTTTGTTGTAGGAAAATTCCCCTACAGACAGGTGAATATCCTCTTGGATCCTAGACTCTTATAGCCAAGACAAAAAGATGCTAACATTGGACACTAACGTTCCTTTAAATGTAGTTAAACTAGTCAAAGGGAAAAGAGGAAGAAAGTATGATGTACCTTTTTTCTGAAGCTTGTCCTCACTTAGTCTAGGCTGAACTTGATCTTCAAGTTCCTTAATGAGATCTGCAATACAATAGACAACAAAGACAATGCATACTTCCTATTCTACCAAGATTAGTTTAAAATAAATTTATCAACAAAAGACAAGTATATGCAACCATACACAAACTTGAAGGAAATAGGACAAGATATATTAATGAGAACATCACAACGTACTTACAATCTATAGATGCAATTGCAACAACCTCTCCAAGTCCTCCTTGTCTAACCCCTTGCTCAAAAGATCCACGATCAAAATGACAATACTTTTTGCTGATATTCTCCTCTTTTACCATGATAATGCCTCCTTTTATAGGTTTTGAGAGGCACAACCACCTGAGTTATATTTGGAATAAGTTGAGGATATGACTCCATCAATTGTGGCATCTCCCTTAGATACAACTTAAAGCTTGGATTTGAGCCAAACCAACTCGAATCATCTCTGCTTGTCCTTAGAGATAAGGGGGATTTATTCCTATGATTCTCTCAACCAATCGACGCTGCCTCAAAACTGACAACAAAGTGTTGTAGCGCTCCCTACTAGGTGGACAAGGAGCACTAGTGCTCCCTGCATGTGAGAAGGGGAGCGTTGATCTTCCAAAAGTTCGTTAAGATGACCATTACTCAAGGAAAAATATTTTGTTTAGCTTGTCAAATGATGTGTTTCCCCCTTATAATATGTATTAAAGGATGTACCAAGTGTTTCTATGTTGTCGTTTGCAATGCGACATATGCAGAACAAGAATGCGACATTTACGACACTTGTGACAAAAGTGCGACACTTGCGACAATGATAATGTGACATTATCGAAGTGAGGAATTTTGACATGTAACAAAAGCATCTCAAGATTTCCTTCAACAATAATACTAAAATTTATTCATAATGGATAGACTTTATAACCTACAAGATAGAAATGGAAAATATTTTTAAATGCCCAGATGTATTCCCTTACCCACTCAAGTCTAGCAATTGCAAATTATTAAAACTTGATTTCATGGAAACCACAGATGCATCAATAATTTTTTGCTCCAAGATGCTTGTAGGAGGGCCAAAGAGCTGATGGAGGGATTTACTTAGACAATTGTCACTCATTTATACAGATTAAAAAATGCAGAAGCAAATGGTCTCACTAAGGAAACAATGGACTCACAAGTTGAAGAATTGAAGATGACTGAGACTGTGGAGCAAGTGACCTCAAATATTCTCCCAATTTCTTGAGAGCATATTTATAATCTAGACCGTTGTTAGCAAAGCATTGCAAACATTGAGTAGAGAAATTGAGGAACTGGAGGAAAGACTTAACAACAAAGAAGCAACATGAATTGACCTCAAATTTATTGACTACATGTAATGCTCTTTTATTCTTGGCATCAAAAGTATAATTTCATTAGAGGAATGTCAGTCTCATGCTAATAGGTCTCCTATGATGAACGCACAAGAACCTAGTGCATAAACCATTTTTATCTTCGCTTAGCTAAGTAGATCTCATTTCCCTTTCTAAATAACCAATAAGTCTTATAAAAATATATATAGAATAAACATAGTAGATCCTAAACAGTGAATATGCTTAAGTCATGCCACAAAGTGAAACGAAATAAACAAATCTTTCCTTGAACCATCAAATATATAAAGCAAATAATAATAATTATGGAAAACACATTGAATGCCGCGAGAATAACCAACGCTATATATTAAGCCTAATACCATATGTTTCTAAAATAAACATGATAACAAGATGAGCAAAAGTTGTTTTTACTCAACAAAGGTATTTAAATTTAACCCAAATCCTTGAATCAATGGAAATAATATGAAATCAATCATGTCACAACAAAGTGTTCAATCAAACATCAAATGAGAACTAGAAGCATTCAAGTGACTAACAAAAATTTTAACCAAAATAAACCCAAAATTTCCAACTTGACAATATTTTCTCCAAACATTACTTTAGACTATAATGGTCCATCTTGACTTTAAAGTTCCTCCCAATGAGATACTATCGCCATTTTTTATTACATGTAAAATTTCTTCCATTTATTTTTCATATGTAGATTTCCCTATGGTTGTTGCTATGAGAATTTATAGACAATGAGGATGCCCTTTGGTTTCCCTGTCCCAAATTCTAAATCCATTCCTTACCAAACTAAATTAATAGAGCAAAGGCACAAGCTTCATAATTCACAGTTCAAGGTAACCGATTCCGAACTAGAACATAGGAAAACATGTCACAACTGTCACGAGTCAAGATAAAGCTACCATGTGATCTAAACATGGTATTTGGGAGTCTAAATTAACCACATTAATGTATCAACATATAATGAATTTTTGTCAAAAACAAGGATCGATAGGATTTCATTTAACTTTAGATTTATCTTTGGTTTCCACAATGAACAATAGGTATGTGGATTCCAACTGCCGTTAATGGACACTGTGCTTGATTTCCATCTTCCCATTTTCTTCTCCACCTCCTAGAAATCATCCATCTTTCAATTTCATAGTTAAACAATAAAAAAAAGGAATCAAATTTCCAACCATTAAAACTCCATTCCTAATGCTTGTTCTTTCAAACCCGATGCACTAGAAATAAATTTACAACCTCTGTAATTCCACAAATTCAGCGGTTGTAATTTTCAGTAATTCAACCTTCAAGTATTTCATGTCAAGTGGAATATGACTCGAGTTCGAAGTTACTTGGAATAGAAAATTTCAATATGGTAAAGACTTCAGGGAGGCAATAACAAGAGTAGAGAGCCACTATAGATAGGGTTAGAAAAAGTAAACAGTAAAAGATGGAAGGATTTTCTAACAAAGA
Source organism: Picea mariana (assembly GCA_032191745.1). Lineage (NCBI taxonomy): Eukaryota > Viridiplantae > Streptophyta > Pinopsida > Pinales > Pinaceae > Picea > Picea mariana. The sequence goes on along the minus strand of JASDQU010437620.1, from coordinate 68,078 downwards.
ACACTGTAAATATGACCAAGAAGTTATATTTTTTCTTGGTTGGACTAGAATAGTATGCTAATGGCGATGATGGAGATGATATGAAGCATGAGAATCTTGAAGGTAAATAGATTGAAATCTAAGTTAACGATAATTTTTATTTTGTTTTATGATCTCTCATTCCATGGAAGGTTGAAATAAATATTGATATCAAGTTGGTGCCAAAAGGAGTAGGATAATTTTGTAGCAATATTTTCTCACCCTATTAGAATCTGGTAACCCAATAAGTTGAAATTTATGTTGATTTGGAACTTTAATTGATTTTCCAAGCATTTTGATTTGGTTTAAAATGGGGCAAAACTCTTGGATACAAAGTTATTCCATGCATAGTGTTAGAGCTAGAAGTCGACTCAAGACTGCAATCGAGTCAAGCCTAGCACACCTTGCTTAAAAAATTCTCAATAAGGGTTTAGATTTAAAATGCTTGAGAGTGGTAGGATCAAATATGGATGCTTGTGATTAGGCTCTTTGTGCCAATTTTCTATGTGCAACAGATTAGGTTAATAAAACCTAGATCATAAATATGAGATAGTGGGATGTGATGAAGAAATATGAGAAACAAAACTGTAAGATAATAAAAAAAACATACTGTTATTCAATATGTCTAACAGTAGAGGAATAATTCAACACTCAAAAAACCTTTCTAAACATGAATTAAAGACTCAAATAGCTATGTGGCAAAGGTTACAACATACCCTACACAACAACCTTCTCAACATAGAAAATGCGTACATATACTCAATAGAAGCATGACCTATTCGAGCAGAGGAACAAGAAAAGATGATTTACATAGAATTAGAGAACCAACTAACCATTGGATTTATTTGCAACTGATATCTTTACATAGAGGTCTGGTGAACAAAAAGGTTTTAAAAATAATATATCAGGTTTCCATCCCCATCTCTCCCCCATTCCCTCGGACTGAATCCTCTCCCCACATATTTTGTTTTCCTCATTCTCTTTATAGATACCTAATACCTTACAAAATGGATTGAATCCTTATCCATAATAGTTAAGATAATCATCAAATGCTACAAAATAATAACAAAATTTGACATATGATTTAAGATCCACATTTTAAGGGCAATTTGGATCTTTATAGATCTTTGATTGACGATTATTTACTTGATATTTTGTCCTGGAAATAGGATTGATTCTCATCTTTAGATAATCCTCTGCCAGTTGTTTCTTCTCTTGTATCCTCCAACTGTTGCTCTGAAATATGGAACATAATTAAGTCCCAAAACAACTCTTTGAAATAAGCGCTACGAAATCACCAGGTGGGTGATTTTTAATCAAATCATGTTTCCAGAACCTTGAGTAATGGTCTATTTGTATCCATATAATTTCCACCTTGTTTATACCATTATATTCCCTCTCAGGATTCGACCTTTCAATTTCATAAAGATGGGTAAAGAACTGTCATAGAGAGGTTACACACAAAAGTATAAAACAATTAAATCTGACATGAGGAATCTGTGCAAACAATCTGTAAATAGAAGAGTTGGAGAAATATATGACTTATAAACAATTTATGAGCTTCCTATTGATTTCTAAATGAAACTTGAGATAATTTGTAAGTTTATGAGACTTTATGTATCAATCCCAACAAACAAACATTGAGCTCATTTGCTAAACAATTTGGCATCCACTATTGAAACCTTGTCATCATGCAAACATACCACTTCGAATATTTGACACATAGACCATTTGGGTTTTAACTCTATCATTGGCGTGCCTGTAAAGATACATGACAAAATGCCCATTCTTGAATTGTTTTCTATTGATGATTACACTTGAATTTATGTTGGGTGCATTTGGAAAATGTATATAAAAAAAATGAGAAATCAGTTTGACAACCAGGCGGTCAATAAAAACGCCATGGCATCTCTCTTCGATTTTACACTTGGCATCCATCTACACGGGAAATTGCATTTCCTATGGCATTTGTAGAATTGGTCCAACACCTCTCCATTTGAGTAATTTGCTTATTGCATTGTGAAATTCCCTCATGGGCGCCATGGTGGCTTAAAACTTGGACTTTGGCACTATCAATTTTATGTGTGTGTGCCACGATTTGCTCTGTGCCTTGTATTGTGAGATGTTGATTTGAAATTTGTGTAAAGGGCTATCAATGATTGTCCACTACACATTATTTCCATTTGAATGCTAGAGCACGTTTCCATGAAGATCAATGCTTGAATACTTTCTCGTGGTGCCATTGACAGGCATTGAATGCTTTACAACTAGAGATTTTAACATTTGTTATATGGGATATATCCCATATCAATTAGTGAGAAAATTTCTCATTATTTAAATACACCAGTTCTTCTAAGACATATCGACGTGTAGTGCACATGAACCGACCCTTGGCTTCTCCTCCCTTGA
>JASDQU010437620.1:24813-41589 GCA_032191745.1 Picea mariana | reverse complement strand
TGCCAATCATCCTTCAAAATTCCCCAACCAAGGGAAGTCTTGAGTCTCACCACATCTTGAATTAGTTCATGTTACCTGTTCGTACTTGATCTCATATCAGTGGATTTCATGAAGCCCTTTTCTTCTTGAAGTCGTGTCCCCCTTTCTGTCGACATCAACATAGCTTCCAGAAGGGAAACAATATCTTGACTCTCATTACCTTCACAATGAGGACTCTCAGATGACACAGAGAGAATCATCATTTCTCTCTGATTTCCTTGACCCCCATAACATTTGACTTCAACAAACTTTCATGTTACGGTGGGTCTTACTATACTATGCTACTATTACAGTTGATTCATACCAACTAAAGAGCTATGGATTCATTAGGCTATCAATGCCTACGAGTCATCGACAATTCTTACAATCGTCCTTGCCTCACTTCAGAGTCCGTTCACCATTCAGAACTGTCATCTGTCGTTATCAACCGCCCCCGAGGGTGCTGTAGTTATCTACATCAACCTACATCTTTAGTTACAGTCTCACACTTTGGTTACATGACACGAGTATGGGGCATGCCCGCCTCGTTTGTACACATATTTTCTTTTTCTCCCCAAAGAAAGGTTTGGGTCCCACAATTTTCCCTCTCCCTCCGGCTGATCGCTCTTGCAGTTCCTCTCTTCACTCTTCATTACAATGGCACTCTTAGTAAAATAAACATTGATGTATTTCAGCTATACATATGCTCCTAACCTCACACATCAAGGGGCATCTGTTATAACTGAAAAATCGTCTGCAACATTGCACGCAAATGGTTAAGGAAACACATCATTGCCAACAACAGTTAGTCCACCTACAACACTGAAATACATTCTAAAGAAAAAAAACTTTACAATTGGGTAAAAAATTGACATGCGCAAATTCACCAAAGGAAGCACGCGCATAGTGCACAGTGTGTGCGGGCCAACACATCCCTCAGAGCGCACAATGCGCCAAGTGCACGACTTTGTATTAGAAAAGCTGTGCACTTCTATGAACTATGCATTTATGGATCTTCTCGGCCTCTCAACCACTTATGGACCAACTCGCAACACGATTTGATCTTCATATCTGAGCAAAATCCGAATGGGAGGCTGGTCAAGGACTAGAGGGTGACCTAAAAGGCCCCTTGTTCACATCAAGAACCAATTACATTTTTCCTTGAAGAAATGCTATAAATAAGAGCCATGGGTGCACTAAGAAACCAAGATCTTCATAGTATTGTTATGCTGCAGGAATTCTCCCTTGAGAATCCTCTTTTCTCTTTGGATCCTTCAAGCACCATTGCAACAGGCCATTCCACTCACCTCTTGAGGGAATAAGCATTGTTGTTCTTCAACATTTTCCATTTTCTTCCATTGTATGAAGATCTCTCCATTAGGGAACTCAAGAGCCCTCCCAAGGAGGAAGAGGGGACTCATAAGTCCCTATTTTTCTCTACGGTGTTTTTCCTACTAATCTATTGATCCATTGGTAGCATTATGTTGGTCATTGGTTGATATTCATGGTTCTAAGTTTCTCATGCTTTCTAACTTTTATTTATTAGTCGTATTAGTTTTTATTTCTTTGTTTATACATGTGTTTTGCTTGTTTAACCCACTCACAAACTTTTGTCTTGTCTAGCATGCTCATCTAGGCATGTAGATGTTGTTGTTTTTCTCACCCAAGTGACAAAACCAACACATCACCCACCATGCGTTGGAGCATGGTCTTTAGGAGTTTGTTGATAGCTTCAACTTGTATGTTCGCTTGAGGATAGTAGGGGGATGAGTTTTCATGACAAAAACCCAACTTGACATGCAACTCACTCATCATATGGTTTTGAAAATGCGAGTCATGATCAGTGATAATGGTTTGTGGGACACTAAAGTGAGTGATGATGTGATTAAAAACAAAGAGTGTTGTAGTACGACCATCGTTAAGAAATGTAGGCATAGCCTCAACCCATTTAGTGAAATAATCAATGACAACGATGATATAATCGTTCCCCCAAGATGAGGTAGGCTTACATTACATAAAATAAATCCCCCATTTGGCAAAGGGGCCAATGACTACATTGGGATGTAGCGGAGCAGGGTGGGTACATTCCTTTTTTTGAAAAAATTGACAGGGTGGGCATTGTTTGACAACCTTGATACAATCTTTGAAGATGGAGGGCCAAAAATAACTGGCACGTAAGATTTTATGGGCTGTAGCCATCCCAAAAAGATGACCGCCACAAGCTCCAAGGTGATATTCATTCAAAATGCATTCAACCTCATTGTGGGTTAAACAACGTCGTAGGAAAGTATCAATACCACTGTGATATAAAGTGTTTCCAAAGATAAGGTAGCATTTACAATGGTGGCGTATACGACGACATTCGTCACGGAAAATATCGGGCTGTAAATGTAGGGTTTGGAGATAGAGAAGAATATCTCCATACCAAGGGTCTAACATGCTGATGAGGAAAAAATATTTGTCAGGAAGAGAATCACTGGGCTAAGTATCTTCACCAACATAGGGAAGATTGCAGATGAGTTTCGTAAAAACCAACTAATTTTTAGCTTTTGATTTGGAAAACTCAAGATCAAATTCTTGAAGAATAACGATCCATTTGGAATACTTTCCCCCAAGGAATTGACGTGTAAGGATATGTGTTGGCACAGAGGTAGACCCATGGTTCAACGCTTCAACAACGCACCAACAAAACCCTAACTACCGGCCCTTTCGGCAACACCTGCGAAGCAGATGAAGTCTCACCCTAGGTAGAGGCAGGGGGGTTTGTAGGACTCAAGTGTCTACAACCAAGCTTAGACACAGATCTATGCTTAAAATACTTAACAGAGCACTTAGCCAACAACATGCATTAGATTATGATCCTCATTTACATCATAGATTTAACCCTAATTAAAGAGCAACGTGGTAATAATCAATATCTAACACTTCCAATCACTTAACAAACAACATTAACTTAGATCTAACATTCATTCACATCATTAAGCACTAAGATACAACATCAGATGCATTCATTATACAAAACATCAACAACACTAAGTAAATAATCACATAAGCAACATCACACAAAGCATATCGAGACACAGGATATACGTGGTTCACCCCAGTGTGGGGCTACGCCCACCAACTTCTTCTTCTTCTTTATTAGTCTCCGATCTCTTTACATTCGTCTGCTTCTGTGCACAAAGCCACAGACTCCAACTCCGTAATGGACAGGTGATCTGGGCACAACGCACTAGATCCACCTTCCTCAAAATCAGGTCAAGGCATAGATACAACTCTTGAGTAGCACAAAGCACTTACAACTTCTTGCACTAAGCCAAAATCAACCCATCATGCACATAGCCACTAGTAGTTATGCACTAAGCCGATCTCTAGTGCTTCTTACATCACTTAGCTACCTATTTATATCATTACAAAAGGGCCTAAACATGGGTAACCCCATGGGACAACATCCCATAACCCATTACATAAACCCTAAAAACCCTTTGCTGGGTCCACAAGCCTGCAAAACAATCGAGATCCCGCGATCTCCCCTCCATCTGGGCTCTCCATCTTCGACTAGCTTGTCGAAGTCCCAAAAGTGGTCAAACACGACCAATGTTTCCATGAAACTTGGTCAAGGTCCAACAGGCCCCCAACACTCACTTGTGACTCATCTCGAGTCACTCAGATCTAGGAAGGGCTGCTTCGAAGGCCTCAAACTTAGCTCGAGCTGCCTTGAATTGCTACTTCGCTAGATCCTCTTGCTTGGAAAACTCATAAATTAATTGCTCTGTAACAAGCCCTTCTAGGCGTTGTTCTACTATCACAACTACTTGGTCTAACTACGAGCCTTGGCCTTCAATCTCTTCAAAAAGTATGTAGGCTATGTCCTGCACCGACTGGAATCTCTGTGTCACCTCCATAAATTTTCTTTGAATGGTAGTAACCTACTACTAGATTGCACATTATTCCTGTGATCGCTTCATTTTCTCAACTACAGTAAGTAGCTTCATCCGTGCTTGTACGGTGGATGCCTGCTCCTTCACCTCCTGGAGCTATGCTTCCAGTTTCTTTAGCTCTGGATCTCTTGCAAGGCGCTCATAGGTATGTGCACTCCAATCACACAGTTTCTTACATTCTGAGGTGAGTTCCATCATTCTTTCTGCTGCGTTCCTGGCAACTTCTTCCCTTTGATCGCTCATTTCTTGTGGAGTGCTCAACACTGCTGGGATTTCTAGCTCCATTACTCTTGCTTGAAGCTACTAAATGACTTTGGCAAGCTTCCCCACTTGCATCTCAGTTGACTCTGGTTCCTCCTATGCCAAGCCCGACATAGAGCAAAGTGCTTTAGTCACTACCTCTTTGACCACAGTCTCCTCTGCGAGAAGCTGGTCTTTGTCTTTCTACATCTTCGCTTTGTCCTCCTCGAACATCTCCCTAATTTCATCTTTCTCCCGCTGTGCAACTCGAATTTTCTCTAAGACGTCCTCCTTTTCTTGCTTCACGACTTCTGTAGCTTGCTCCTTTTCTTCTTGGACTCGACAAAGTCGAGCCTCTATTGCATATGCTAATCTTTGTAATTGGGTGGGCTCACCCCCCAATTCTGCAATTTCCATTGAATAAGGAGAAATAAGTACTGCGCGACTCAAATGGATAGCTTGTTGTATGTCCTTGAGCTCCTTCTCTATTCTGTCATATAGTGTTTCTTGCTTCGATTTATGTCTCTACAGGATATCCTCTGAGGCATCCTCCATGACTGCGATGATGAGATCGAAATCGTCCATTGTGAGCACATTCTTCGACTAGGGTTTATTGGCTCAGGTCTTCTTTCTTGCTGAGGGTTTCTGTGGAGAAACCTCCCTGTTCTTTGAAGTTTCAGCCTCTATAGGGGGATCCTTTAGTGGTGTAAATTCACCTTTTTATTTCTTTTCTCCTTCTTCCCCTCCTTATTGGTTCACTTCATCTCCTCCTCCTCATGCAGGTGAGTTAGGCCTACTCTCCTCTGAGGTGCTTTCCTCCTCGTCGGTTTCTATGTTCTGCACTTCCTCCTTTTTCTTCTTTTTCTTTGCACTGGCCTACCCATCATGTTCAACTCAAGTGACCAATGGAGTGCCTATGATGTCAGGGCTAGAGAGATCTGCATCTTCCATTGGTAGAATGAACTTTTCTAGCCATTATTTGGTGATCCCCTCCATGTCTTCATTGGTTAGCTTGTAATAGGATTGCAACTCCTCCTTACTTTCATCCCTGGGCACAGTGATGTAGATGAAGTGCTGATCTGCGTGAAACTTTGCTAGAGGCCTGTACTGATGCAAATTTTTAGGTGTCATTCGTGGGAATGCTTCAATGGTGCACTTCAGCTATAGGTAGTAAGCATGGAACACCGCGTTCAATTGCCACTTCTTCGCGATATCATTTGTATACCATAAGGTGGAGAACCTTGCAACCAATGAATCTGATGGCTCAACTTCCGATAAGCTGCTCCTTCCGGCATTTTCCAAGTGACAAATGTGATCAATATCAGTATCCAACTAAAATGAAACTCATATCCCTGATCTTGTACTTCGCGGTAGTCCTTTTCCAACTCGTTGACGAGGTATCTCGCTCAGTTCATTTGCATGCCTTCTATGCACTTCCCTGTGAGGTATACTACAAATCTAGTGACCTGCGTCGGGAGGTTCTTTATGATGAGCTTACCAGCTATAAGCTGGAAATATAGGTGGACTGCACCATCTTGGATGGAGGCTACCTTGTAGCCTCACTTTCCCTTCTCTACATCGCCACAGGCTTCCTTTATGCGTTGCGCCAGGGAGCAATCTGAAGTCTTCCTTGGATAGAACTGGTGAGGGTCTGGTCCATGCATGCTCAGTCCTATGATGAGGTGGATCAATGCCAGATCCACAGTGACGTGCCTGTCGAGCCAAAGATACCCTCCATGGTAGCACGATAGGAGGATTTTAACGCAAGCATTAACCTCCTGATGTCAGCTGAAGTGGGGGGTCTTCATTACATTTAAGATTGTTGATTGTGAGAGATCCTTCATCCATGGCTGGGAGAATATGTGTGGATTCTTCCCAGTCATCTTCATCAAATACCTATGCAGTGCGAGCGTCGCATAGTTCTTCCTATCTCCGAGGTTGAATTTGTTGTTCTTTAGAGCTAGAATATGTCCTAACTGGGGTCCAAATGCATGTATCCCCTTCGGAATGTACGCAATGATCAATGTGTACTCGAAATCTTATGGGATGATGTTGCGATTAACCGCGCCAGCTAGAGGCGAGATGTAGTTCGGAAAGATCGATGGGATCTGCTTCACGTTAGCCAGATCATCGCGATGTTTTCTTCGCTTCTCAGTAGTGCAGCCAGAACGCCATCTAGTCGATGGGGATGCTTGCAATCCGCCAGTGAACGATGCCTGTATTCCCACAGACATGACTCTCTCAGTCATGAGGTCTACACGTATCTCTTCCATAGACTTTTCTAATGCGCTATGTCCGCTCGACATTCACACTTGTAATAAAATAAATCGGGTAGGCAAATGGACAAGCAAGATACTCAAATCAATGGCGTGCGATATGCAATTGATTCTTTGTAAGATCGGATATATCGGTTTGCAAAAAGTGGTCCCGACGTAGTGTCCAATGGGTTAAATAAGAAACATCAGAACATATTCCTCCAACGGGGAGGAGTGCCTCAATCAATACGAATCTATCCTTTATGGCACGGTCTCAACGGTCCATTGACGATATTTTTGGCAATAACTGCATTTCTAGCTGTTCCAGAGCATCATTCTAATGGTTGGGGTGCCTCCAACGGTTATATAGCTTCACCATGGCAAAGTCCCATTCTACATTGTTCTGCTATTCTAATGAAGTTCGAGTTCTACAAATCTCCCCCCAACGAAGTCTTTTCTGGAATTTTCCATAGTTTTCTAACTTGGCTTTCTTCTTACTGAGCTTCCTTGCCTTCTTTCCTGTGATCTGAGTCTCTGGATTCCCTTTTCCATTCTTATTCTTATCTTTTCTTAGCATGGTAACTTCGCACCGTTGATGTTCTTTCAAAGGGTTCAAAGGTAATACCTCTTTACTTACTAGGTCCTGGGTGGACATACTTTCTTCTTGCATGGATAGGTACTTCAAACCTTCCTGCGCTCTTTCAAAGTTAACAACTACTTCTCTTTCATTCAGCTTCTTCGACTCAACTTCTCGTTCTTCTATCAGTTAATCTCTATGAAATCCCTTAGTTCTTTCTTTTTCTTTTCTGTGGCTTCCTCCTCTACTTTCCTTCTGATATGCTCCTTCTCAATCCGAGTGTTTCCTAGTAAAAGTGGAAAAGGGGTATTGTTCTCAATAAACCTAATAACTTCAAAATCCTGTTTTGTCAATATCTCATGATGAATCATAGGTATATTAGTAACTCTTCCAGATAGGGTTATCATATTTCCTTTGAACAAGCCTATCCTTCCCAATGAAGGTATCATAGCAGGCTTTCCCAAAATTTCCCAAGTGCGTTCTGGCATAATATTCACACGCGTTTCTTCATCCAATACACAGTCTATGTCGTAGTCTTCTATTCTTGTAACTAGGCACTGTTTTTCTTTCAGGATCTCTGGTAAACTGATGTCTCTTCGATCATCCATTACTTCTTTTAACATAGTTCGAGCTTTCTCTGATTCTTTCTATTTTTGGTTTTCTAACATATCCTTAGTCTCTTGACCTTCTTTATAGTTTTCTTGTCTCTTGTTCATCTTTTAAACTTTGGCAATGATTCTTGGGAAATCCTCAACCTCATGACCAATAGATTTACACTAAAGACAAATAGGACCTATACCAGGACATTCCTTAGCAACATGTCCCGATATTCTGCAATTATAACATAGTGTCAATCCTCTCTTTCTTTTAAATGAGCCACAATCTTTCCTGTATTTCACATTGGGATCACATTGCTAGACCTGCATTCTGCAAAAATTCTTTCTAGGTTCTTGCATCCATTTATTAGTCCAAAAATTCTTTTTATGCATATGAATAACATATTTTTCTCTATTTCTATCAAATTTATTCAAATCATTTCTTTCTTCTAACTATGCCCTAACATTTAGGTTAGAACAAAATCTATCAAGCATACCTAGATTCATACTTTTGAAGCAAAAATTTCCACTTATCTTGCCTTTATCAAAGGACAAAGCTTTAAGATCTTACCTCATTCTTTTAGATCCAGTTTATTTCTTAGCACAGAGCTTCGCAAGTCAAGTGGAATATTGCGCATTGCAACAACAGATCTACGCAGAGAGCTTTCTCTTTTCTTCGGTTCCCAACAATCACAGTTTCAGGTCCCGGCAATAGAACTATTTGTTGGCACATGGGCAGACCCATGGTTCAATTCTTCAACAATGCACCAACAAAACCCTAACTACCGGCCCTTTCGGCAACACCTACGAAGTAGATGAAGTCTCACCTGAGGTAGAGGCAGGGGGGTATTAGGACTCAAGTGTCTACAACCAAGCTCAGACACAGATATGTGATTACAATACTTAATAGAGCACTTAGCCAACAACATGCATTAGATTATGATCCTCATTTACATCACAAATTTAACCCTAATTACAAAGCAACGTAATAATAATCAATATCTAACACTTCCAATCACTTGACACACAACATTAACTTAGATCTAGCATTCATTCACATCATTAAGAACTAAGCTACCACATCATATGCATTCATTATGCATAACATCAACAACAGTAAGCAAATAATCACATAAGCAACATCACATAAAGCATATCGAGACACAGGATATACGTGGTTCACCCCAGTGTGGGGATACATCCACCAACTTCTTCTTCTTCTTTATTAGTCTTCGATCTCTTTACATTCGTCTGCTCCTGTGCACAAAACCACAGATTCCAACTCCGTAGTGGACAGGTGATCTGTGCACAACGCACTAGATCCTTCTTCCTAAAAATCAGGTCAAGGCATAGAGCCAACTCCTGAGTATCACAAAGCACTTAAAACTTCTTGCACTAAGCCAAAATCAATCCATCATGCACATAGCCACTAATAGTTATGCACTAAGCTGATGTATAGTACTTCTCACATCACTTAGATACCTATTTATATCATTACAAAAGGGCCTAAACATGGGTAACCCCATGGGGCGACATCCCATAACCCGTTACATAAACCCTAAAAACCCTTTGCTGGGTCCACAAGCCCGCAAAACAAGTGAGATCCTGCAATCTCCGCTCCGCCTGGGTGCTCCATCTTCGACCAGCCTGTCAAAGTCCCAAAAGTGGTCAAACACGACCAATGTTTCCATGAAACTTGGTCAAGGGCCAACAATATGGTACATGGGGTTCGAGTCCGCAATGACTGTGGTAGTGCATAACAAGATGTAGTGGCGAAATCTATGGACGACAATGATGGTTTTGAGAGTCAACTTTTCAACATGTAAATATCAGAGCTCATGAACGGATAAACTCTTGCTTAGATAGTAAATTACATGTTCATCACCGTTAAGATCCTCTTGAATTAACACCATAGCAATAGTGGAAGTAGAGGCGACCAAATAAAGGATACAGTCTCGTGCATAATTTAGAGGGTGCAAGAGAGGCGTTTGTGTTAATGCATGCTTAAGAGCATTAAAAGAGTGTTGAGAAGTGTCATCCCATATGAAAGGAGTGTCTTTCTGCAACAATATCATAAATCCTTTAGTGAGTTCGGCGTAATTACAGAGAAAATGAAGAAGAAAGTTTTCTTTCCCTTGCAAACTTTGTAGTTGGGTCAGATTGTTGGGAGGGGGTAAGAATAGCTTTTACTTTTAAGGGATCCATCCTAATCCGGTCTTTGGAGATGACGAATCCTAGGATTTGATCTAATTTAAAAGTGAAGATGCATTTGTGAGGGGTCAAACGGATATGGTAAAATCGACATCGAAGAAAAATGGCCCGTAAATGACCAATATTATCTCATCGAGTAGACAAATGAGCGGGTAAATTATCGAGGTAAGGTTCCACAATATGTTTGATATTGTGGAAAGCATACGACATGGCCTGCTGGAAAGTAGCAACATTGTTTTTAAGACCAAAGGGTAGCTTTTGATATGTGAGTGTACCCCAAGGGAATATGAAGGTTGTCTTATGTTGATCAGTCGATAGAATATCAATTTGGTTATACCCTAAGAAACCATCCATGAAGGAAAATATAATGCTACCAATGCATTTGTCGATGATTTGGTCGATGAAGGGTGTTTGGTAATTTTATTTTAGACAAGGCTTATTGAGATCCCTATAATCGACATAGACATGAATGATTCCTTGTTTTTTAGTGAATGTAACGATGTTAGAAACCCATTCTGTAAATGGGACAGAATAAATAAAGCCATACTTCAACAATTATTCAACTTCTGCCTTTATGGTTGCAAATTTTTTAGGATGAACTGGGCAAATTTTTTGTCGTACAGGTTTAACACCTAGGTAAGTTTCTATCTCATGCACAACGATTGATGGATAAATCCCTGGCATTTCTTCATAACTCCAAGTGAAGACATCACATAATTATTTGAACAAAGCGGTGTAAGATTCCACTTCCTTGGGTGAACAATCAACACCAAGATGAAAATTTTCTACGATACCTTCTTTGATCGAGATGTAGATAGTGATCGTATAAGACATGTTTCCTAAATTCCCCTCGAAAGTAGTGTCGTGGGTAAGGATGGGAGATTGGGGAGAATCGACAACACTGTTAGGAAATATAGAGTGTATATCTTTCTCAATTTCAGCTAGACTAGGGAGAAAAGATGAATGATGATGGTTGTCATCCCAAGGTACCTTGTCAATAATAAGCATTTGCATAATGGATTTGTCCAATGGAAAAATCCGTAGGATGTATTCGAAAGCAGAGGATAGTGAATCCAACCAAGATGGAAACGAGTAAGTGTTGGATGCCAACAAATGTTGGTCATCCAATGAGGGAGAGGTAGATTAGATGGCATTGTATGAAGCCTCAGTGGGACTAAGTGGCATAGTGTCACCTAGTGCATCAAATTCCAAAGGAATAGGAACAACCCAAGGATCAAATGATTCATAAGTTTGAGATGCCATGGTCGATATCATATTGATTGTGGCAATGTATTGCGAGGTGTGAGGAAGTGGTGTAGGGAAAGTACTCATAAGGGGAGAGTCTTTTAAAATACTTACATCGACACTTTCATAAGTGATCTTAGTATCTCCCAAGAAAGGAATATTGTTGGTGGTGGGAGTGTGAGCGTCGGGGTACAGTGATCTAACTGGTCGATAGTGACAATTTTACCTTGACAGGGGAACTATACATATCGAAACACCGATGAAGCGACGAAAGTCATGGCATAAAACCAACTTCTTCCTAACAACAAGTTGTAATCAATGGGAGCATTGAATACCTCTACATTGATAGAGACAGTCTTGCCTCCCAACTGAACATATAAGGACTACAAGGGTCCGTGAGGGAGAAACCCTCACTTGCCGAAAGATCGTAAAATTGTAGGGGATTGATTAAGCGCAGGTGATTTCAACCCTTTCCAATAAGCTAATGACATGATGCAAGTGGAAGCTACCTCATCCAATAGGGTATGATGAATGTGTTGGTCATGAACAACCACATCGATCTAAAAAGAAAGCTACTGAGAAAGTCGTGACTTGAAGTTATCAAGGTTAAACATGATATTATTCGATGACTCAGAATCGATCGCACCGATGGTGGCCAAGAGTGTTTTATATTGACTTGGACAATGTTGTAGAACTTCAAGAGTAGACATAGCACATGGTGCTTGAGACAAATCTTCAATAATATTGTAGTTTTGGGAGGCACATGAACTAGGATTAAAAGTCGATTTTCGAATAATGCTCTTAGGAGGGCGTAAAATGGTGTCGAAAGTAGGTTTCTCAATATGAACTGATCTAGATGGAGGAGTAACGGTGGTAGGATATGGATTTGATGTACTACTGTTAGTGACCTTCTCTTTATCAGGTTTAGTTGGCGTGTCATAGATTGTGGTATGAGTGGTTAAATCAATCCCATTAAACAGATAAATATGGGCATTTGACGAGGCGTCCTCACTAGGAGGATGACTGGGATTGCCCCCTGCTGGAGGGGCAGGGGCTTGAGCAACCATGGAATGTTGCTGAGGAAAAGGTTGTGTCAACACAATGAGTTGGGAATTCCCTTTGAATTTTTTTTCAACTTCATCGCGATGAGGACAGTATCAGGTTTAATGATCATCACCACAAACGAGACACATAACTTTTGGTTTTCGTTGTGATTTTTTTTCAGGAGCAGGCAATGGAGTTTGTTTTTTTGGATTTTCATTCTTATTATTATTCTTTTTGGGTTTATTTTTCATTTTCTTCTTTCCCCCAGATTGTTATGAAGAAGCAGATTGGACTGCATTCACCTTAGATATTTGAGTTGGGGGGGAGGTAGAGGAGAGTGAGTTCGAACCAGTGGCAGGTGTAGAAACAAAGCGATTAGCCGAGTCGTCTGATTATGATGAAGATTGGTTTTTGATGACACTAATAATTCCATTTGCATGAGTCGTGGAAGATGGTTTGTATGGATCGATGGACGTGCGGGGAGCATTTAGTATCAACTCATACAACGTACCAGATTGGGAATAAACCAAATCTAGGTACTGAGTGCGAGCAATGGCTTCTTCCTTAGTGACAACACCACCCATGGAGACGTCATGAGAAATTAGGGGTAAAAGAAATTTAGTAAACTATTCTTCCAATAATTGGTCAGGAATGGTCGCTTTGATCAACCTTTGTTGTCGTCTCCACTCATGAATGTGATCATAGATATGTACATAGTTCATTTGATGAAGTGAAGTCAACATTTCTGTACTAGTCTTGTAATGGATGGGTAATTGAAAATGCGTGAGAAAATCCATAGCTATGGAGTTGAAATCTTGAAAGGTACTACGTTGGAGTTCAATGTACCATTTGGCTACTGAGCCCATGAGTGTGTGCTGGAAAATACAAAAATAGATAGAATCATCCACCAATGAGTTTGATGAACACCATAGATGAAATGTCATAACCTGGTTGTTCAGGTCTTCGCCAAGTTTACCTTCAAATTTGGGGATGTCAGAAGGTAACTTAGCAGGAATTACCGACCAGAAAGAAAAATGTAGTATGGGATCATTCATCAACTGAGATATGTCTGTTAGATCCAACGTGGCTAGGAACGATAGTTGTCGGTTAACCTGAGGGTGATACTAGTGTGGCATGGGGACACCAGTAGGGCCATAAACTGGTTGAGGTGGATAATTGTATGCCATAGGCCCTCCCATATACGGTTGTTGTTGGTCGATCTATGTAGGATTCAATTGTTGTTGAGGAATGTTCATGAAAGGAGGGAAACCTAGTTGGTTCTAGGGAGGATAGGTCGTTTGATTATATTGTGGGGGATAAACAATTTTCCCTTGAGTGTTAGGATATTTAGACACTTAGGAGTTAGTTAAGATCTACTTGGTCTAATATGTCGTTAGGTAAAAGTGTGTTTCTTTAGTATGCATNAGAAGAGAGTGAGTTCGAACCAGTGGCGGGTGTAGAAATAGAGCAATTAGCCGAGTCATCCGATTATGATGAAGATTGGTTTTTGACGACACTAATAATTCCATTTGCATGAGTCATGGAAGATGGTTTGGATGGATCGGTGGACGTGCGGGGAGCATTTAGTATCAACTCATACAGCGTACCAGATTGGGAATAAACCAAATATAGGTACTGAGTGTGAGCAATGGATTCTTCCTTAGTGACAACACCACCCATGGAGACGTCATGAGAAATTAGGGGTAAAAGAAATTTAGTAAACTATTCTTCCAATAATTGGTCAGGAATGGTTGCTTTGATCAACCTTTGTTGTCGTCTCCACTCATGAATGTGATCATAGATATGTACATAGTTCATTTGATGAAGTGAAGTCAACATTTCTGTACTAGTCTCGTAATGGATGGGTAATTGAAAATGCGTGAGAAAATCCATAGCTATGGAGTTGAAATCTTGAAAGGTACTACGTTGGAGTTCAATGTACCATTTGGCTACTGAGCCCATGAGTGTGCACTGGAAAATACAAAAATAGATAGAATCATCCACCAATGAGTTTGATGAACACCATAGATGAAATGTCATAACCTGGTTGTTCAGGTCTTCACCAAGTTTACCTTCAAATTTGGGGATGTCAGAAGGTAACTTAGCAGGAATTACCGGCCAAAAAGGAAAATGTAGTATGGGATCATTCATCAACTGAGATATGTCTGTTAGATCCAATGTGGCTAGGAACGATAGTTGTCGGTTAACCTGAGGGTGATACTAGTGCGGCATGGGGACACCGGTAGGGCCATAAACTGGTTGAGGTGGATAATTGTATGCCATAGGCCCTCTCATATACAGTTGTTGTTGGTTGATATATGTAGGATTCAATTGTTGTTGAGGAACGTTCATGAAAGGAGGTAAACCTTGTTGGTTCTAGGGAGGATAGGTCGTTTGATTATATTGTGGGGGATAAACAATTTTCCCTTGAGGGGGGTAAATATTTTGTCCTTGCAGAGGGTATACAGTTGACCCTTGGGGAGGATAAGATTGTTTTCCTTGAGGACCCCAAGTGGAATTTGGGACACCCAAATAAGGTTGTCCAAAATATAATCTAGAAGGAACATGATTTGGTACTCCTCCTTTTGGGTTAGGTTATAATGGTCCTCCTTGATAAGGTTGGTTAAACGTACCTCCTTGGGGTTATCCCCGGGATTGTGAAGGGTTTTTAGAAAAATGGGGTTGTCCCTCTACCATAACTTGAGTGACAACTAGGTTTTGATCAATAAAAAGGGGTTTCCCCCCAATGGATATGTGCAAGTGTGGTTGTCCCCCAGGAGGGATAGGCCTGCTAGATGATGGTTTCCCCCCAGTCAATATTTGTCCCATAGTTGATTGTGTGTGTATGGAAGGGTTCTGCATTCTGTGATGTATAGGTTTTCCAACAAGATTCTTTGGAACATAAAGAGTTGTAGGTTGAAAAGGTGTAGTGGTGGGAGTAACAGTCGAAGTACCTTATGTATAATTAGGTGGTACGACTCCATCGTTATTTTGGATTTGTAATGACGTAGTAGTAGGATTGACTGCTTGTTCGATGGGATGGTCAATAGTCTGACCGAATGGTCCTGCCTTGGCACCAGCAGAGGCAAGAGGGTCAAGAGGTGGTCGACTAAAGTTGAAATGTTCGTAAAGATAACGTCCCAATGGATTTATCCATATGGAACAAACACGTGTCTTTTGTGGATTTATCATGCCAACAGACCAGACAAGAATCGTGTACTCATCATAATCTTGTTGTGTGTCTTCCATTTGTTTCTCAGTGTATGGCCTCAATGGTAGATGGGGAACTTCTTCTTCTATAACGTTACCGAACGAGTCCAATCGAACAAGGAGTGGATCGATAGGAACATCTGACACAAGGGTAGTATGAGGAATGTGATCCTCAACCGTAACCAAGGTGCTTTCAGGATTCACTAACAAAGGAGTAGCAATGCTCCCAACATCCGAGCGATTTTCTACCTCTTCATGGTAAATGTCTTTAGGTGAATTAGGAGGTAACGGTTTGTAGCCTTCTGAAGGAAACCCTTTCATTATACGTGATCTACGAAGACCTTTATCATCTACAATGTCAATCTTGAAAAAGTATTAAGTAAACATATAGCACGTGCTAAAAATCTAGAAGAACCAACAAGCAATCCTTCTGTCAATGATCGTACTAGTTGGTGATGAAATCCAACATCGCGTGACCAAATTGAGAAGGGGATAGGATATGAGTGGGTGGAACAATTACGTTGGAGACCTACTTAACGAACTTACACCTTGGTGCAAGCTTCCACATAATAATCGTGGATTTACCCTCCAAGGAGCCCGAGTGAGTTTGACCAACATCCGTTCTAGGTACAATGAAGACTTCGCTTCACTGTCACCTTTTGTGAGGACCCTAGAGATTATGGCTACTAAGGACACAAACTCGTAGTCAGCCTCTAGGAGGGTACATTCAACAATCTAGTCCGAACGTATGGGAAGGATAACAAGTCTGAAATCCTTCAAGAGAACTGAGGAAAATTGGACTGGTAGAACTCTAGAGGACCCTGAACGGATTCAGAATCCACGAAGCACCGAGACCAAATGAAGATAGTTGGACCTCAAGAAGAACTCCCAAAATAAAATCTTATTACTACGAAAGGTTAATCCTTTGAGGGATAATCTTCGTTTCTCTCTCGAACGTGACCTCGTGCGTAACCCCTGTGTGAGAGGGGGATCCTAGCTATGCTTATAGGAAAATTGGATTTACTCTCCCTATCGCAAGATGCTAATTTTTTCTTGAATACTTTGGAGAGTTATACTCACAGCCTAATCCAAAGCGTTGATCCTAGTCTAATGTTGGTGTGAGAATCTAAAAAGAAAAATTTTCTAGATTGATTTTTAATTAGCACTGATTTTAGTGGTTATTCTTTACACATAGGTGAATGAGAGTGAAACTAATGATGTTACAAATCGAACCCCCCAAAATTAAAAGAATGATAAGCAAACGTTTCTTTTGATGAAATTCTATTTATGGGAAGGAGAAGAGTTTTCTTTCTTTCACTACCAAACATAAGAATGCATAAATTTCATGCAATTTGTTTTCAACAAGAATCCATTTCAATGCTAAATCATAAAGAAATTGTTTCCAGTATCCAAAAACCAATTGTAAAAAGTATCCTTTC
>JASDQU010437618.1:76039-86059 GCA_032191745.1 Picea mariana | reverse complement strand
CGAGGATCATCGGGTGCTCTATTTCCATAACACATCTTCTTAGTATCTCATCAGGTCCTATTTTATATAGTTGACTAGCTATCAATGAAAAATCTACAGCGCACACCACTAGTTGTTTTTTCTGGGAGATTGTATACTCACTCGGAGCCATTCCTCTTAACAGGAACTGGACTATGTCTGCGAAGTGGTCATCAATATTTCTAATGGAGATAAGTTATGCATCCTGTAATGTATCCTCCAGACTGGTAGGTTCTTCGCCATGTTCCAACCTTGCCAGGTGGTCTGGGCCCTTGTTCATTTTTCCTAGCTTAACTATGATCTCAAAATCATACTCTTGAAATAGCAGAAGCCATCTGCAGATTCATCCCCCCAACACTAGCTTGTTGACTAGGTACTTCAGCGTGGAGTGGTCAATGAACATTTTAAAGTGTCCTCCTAAAAAGTACTAGCAAATTTTTTGCAATGCATACACCATGGCTAATCCCTCTCTCTCTGTAGTGGTGTAATTAACTTCAGTTGTGGATAGCTTCCTGTTGGCAAATGCTAATGGATGATCAATGTCCCCTTCTCCAGGTTGTTCTAATACTTCTCCTAATGCAGTGGAAGATGCATCAACATGCACATGAAATTCTTTTCTCTAGTCTGGAAAGACTATAATAGGCGTAGTTACCATCTTTTGTTTCAGTGTGTCAAAGATCTGCTGGCATTCTTCTGTCCAACTGAACTGACAGTCTTTCTTTAATAACTTCTCCATTGGCACAGTAATCTGAGCACATCCTTTGATAAATTTCCTGTAATAGCCAGTATGTCCTAGCACAATGCGTAGTTGTTTGACTGAAGTAGGTGGTGGCAAATCAACTATAATTGCAATCTTGGATGGATCCACCAACAATCCTTGCTTGCATACAATATGACCTAATAATACTCCAAATGGTGAGAAGAAGATGCAYTTCTTCAAATTCAAAKMAATTTGACACTRCCTGCATTTATCCARCATTAGCCTTAGACATTCAATATGATTTTTCAACAAACTAAAAACAGTCTAGTCATCAAAGTATGCTTCTAAAAACTTATGCAAAAATTCTTTGAACGCTTCAACTACCACCTTGGAAAATATGGCTGGGGAATTCTTCAATCCAAATGGAATTACTGTATATTGGTAGGATCCCCACTCTGTGGCAAACGTAGTCTTATGGCAGTCCTCCTTGGCGATGTGGATCTGATGGTATCCTGAAAACCCATCTGTAAAAGAATATACTTCTTGACCTCCCACGTTATCCAACACTTCGTCTGTGAATGGTGTAGGGAAAGGATCATGTAGACAAGCATCATTCAGCTTCCTGAGATCTACACAAATCCTGATCTCACCTGTCTTCTTATTTTTCACTATCGTGGGGCTAATCCACTCCAACTCCTCGACAGGTTCAATAATCCCTGCTTCCAGCATTCTATCGAGCTCAATCTTCACTTTTTCCTTATATTTCAGGTTCAGCCTATAGGGTCTTTGCTTGATTGGCTTTGCATCTAGTTTCAAAGGTATTCTCATCTCTCCCATAGGTCCTTTGATACCCTTCATATCAGTGAACTTGGTTGGGAACAAGTCTTGATATTCGTGCAATAATTCTGTGATTTTGTCAATGGTAGCAATGTCCCAGTAATCTCTGACATTGGCAATCTTTGGGGTCTCCTCTATCCCAATATTGACTTTCTTTATCTTTATCGGCTAACCAATGAATGACATTTCCACTCCTGGTCCTTCCACATCTCTTTGGCCTTCTGTTTCTGCCATATTCACCTTCCTTGGATCATCGTCTTCGTTGGCATTAATGTTGTAGTAGATCTGTGGTTTCTGGAGGGGCACAGTCCATTCATACTCTTCTTGATCCAAAGGGAGGCCAGATGCCTCCTTAAATACTTTCTATCTCACCATCTATAGTGCTTGATCTACTGAAGGAGATTCACTTTCAAACAAAAAGGTGGTTATAAAATTTTGGATCATACCTTCCCATTCTAAAGTGATGAAGCGCAGCTCTGCTTGAAGGTACCAGTTAATCGGGATAGTATCCATCGTATTGACGAATCTGTGCACCCATTGTTCTCTAGGAACGTCACTCCAGGCCTCTTCAACTACATACGTGGTCCTTTGGACAGCTTTGAGCTGTGTATATTACTTCACATCTTCCTACTTGTGTTGAAAACCGCACTGTCAACAATGTTCAACATTGTGTCCAGTCTGTGATGTTTCTCTTGTGTGTTCCCCACCATCTTGCTTCTATGGCTTTCATGGCCTCATCCATTGCCAATAGCCTCTATTGTGTTGGTACACTTGTCTCAAATTCTGATAAGAATTTCTCTAAAGGGTTCAACCCATCAAATATGGGTAGATTACTCATTGTTGTGCCAATCTAATGAACTTCTCTAGTTAGCCTAGCACATCTTCTTGTAGATACTTTGTACATCTGGTTCTGCCAGTTCTCCAATGCTTCTTCTGAGTCGGATGAACATTTGTTATCACTTCGCCATCTCAGATTCCCGTCAGCTGTAGGGTTGATATAATCCTGTTGTCTAGTTGTTAATTTGTAGATGTTTTCTAGTTCAAATGTGTGGTCTTCTTCTCTGATAGGATCTGTATATCATGGACCCTCATCTGGATCTAAAGGTGCAATGACCCTAAGGCTAGCTTTCTCAAATGTCATGCATCTTTTCTTTAAATCAACAACAATAGAATTGTCAAAGGCCTAATCAATTCCTAACAATGTAGGGTAAGGGCAGTTATCATCAACAATTTCAATTACCTCAAAATCTGCAAAGGTTCTTACTCCATCGATGTCCATTGGGACATGCTCTAATCATCCAAATGGGTTGACATCTTGCTAATTATCCATGCAAATCCTGATAGGGGAATATATCAGCTTGGGTTTTCCCATCAGTGCCCAAGTCTACTTCGTCATGACATTGACCTCCGACCCTAAGTCGAGGACCACATAGTCTATCTCATACTCTCCTATCTGAGCATTCAAGTGTAATTCTTTATTTGTCCTTCTCCTTTTTCCAATTTGGTGCACTGCCCTATTTAGTAAGGGGTCTATCTTTCCTATCTCATACTGCTTGATTAAATCTTATAATTCTTGTACA
Source organism: Picea mariana (assembly GCA_032191745.1). NCBI lineage: Eukaryota > Viridiplantae > Streptophyta > Pinopsida > Pinales > Pinaceae > Picea > Picea mariana. Next base: position 82,924 of record JASDQU010437618.1, on the reverse strand, counting down.
ATGTCTTTATCTTGAATCAACTTAACACAAGTCCACAAAAATTACATGAGTTTTCTTACTTCTTTCCCTTCTGTTGGTGATGCAGATGGATCAAACACCTGAGGCATGACATATTATTTTATTTCTGGTTGTCTCTTTGATGAATATCCTTGACCTCTTTTGAACTCTTTTATTTCCTCCTCGAATATCTGTCTTTCTATCTTAGCATCGAACATTGGGGTCTTTTTATGTAGCTTTCCTGACTCTGTGGTCGTTTTCAATCTTTCCTTGGGCTTCTCTGTCTTCTCCTGTAGCAGTGCCTCCTCGAGTGATAACAACGAATCTAGGGTCTGCTCTGTGAGGTTCATCATATATCAGTTGTACTTGTGGGATCTATTGAGGTCCTCGTCTTTCCTAAAGTTTAGCTAGCAGCACAGGGAATTCCTCTATGACATGCTCAAAGGAGTTACAGAAACTACAGGTTGTACAAGGATTTTGACAATCCCTTGTTAAATGTCCTGGCTGCATGCAGTTGTAATAGATTATTTTTACTTGGCCTCAGCCCATACCTCCTCCTCCTCCTCGTCCTCTGTATCCACCATGAGAAGTGAAGTTTCCTCTCCCCGAAGAGTTGTACTGCGGAGTGTTTCCTTCTTGTTGTACTTCACCTTGAATCTTGTATATGTCTCTCAACCTTTCATGCATGAGAGCATAAGCTCTAATATATTGATCATTGTGCCCCACTGATTTACAGAATGTACAATACAAGTTTGTGGGTGTCTGAACATACTTCTGCATGTAGTGGCATTCACCTTGGCGATGCCTATTTTTTCATACATCGCACCAGGGTAGGTTAACTTGCTTCAAGGGGATCGACGCCCCTGAGGCCAAGTACTCATGAAATAAGGGGCAATGTTCCTTGTCATGGCCTTCAGATTTTCATATTACACCCCATATATCTTCCCTTTTGTCTTTTCCCTTATCTTTCTTCATATCCTTGACCTGTAAAAACAAACTAGTTAGCTGGCTCATGATCTGGATAATGCCTGAGCTAGATTCTCCCATTGGTGTTGATTCAAGCTTCATGGCGATCTCCAAAGTTTTTGTCTGTGATGCAATCTTCTGCTGCATCAGAGGGACTCTTATGTGTGATAACATTATAGCGATGAACCACTCTTTTTTCTGTTCATCGGGGATCTGAAAATTTAATCGGCCTCTCAGGGTCTTGAATCTCTGGTCGAACTCCCAAACAGGTTCTGCTACCCTTTGTTTAATCTCTTTTAGTTCTGTAATACATTGTGACTCCGACTTAGGTTTCTTAAACTCTGTAATCAGGGCATTCTTGATCTCATTCAGGGGCTTAGGTTGTGCCAGTCCTTGGAGAAGTTTCATGTATCAGCTCAGTGCACGGTCCCTTAGCGTAGTGATGAACTAGGTTCTCTTGATGGCTTCATCGGTGATACTTTTAATGTTCCATATGGCTTCACACAGAAACCAATGTTGATCTGGATCTTCATATCCATCTCCTCTAAAGATAGGGAGTCTCATTTCATCTTCCATAGAGCTAACTAGGCTTCTTGTCTGAGTAGATGTTGAGCTACTAGTAACAGTACTTTGAAGATTCTGGTGGTTCTGACTATTATGACTGCTAAGTACTGTTAAGACAACAGGAGGATTAACGTTACTTACTTCAGTAGTCCACACAGTTCCTGATTTTTCTAGCTCACTTTGGCGGAGTTCTTCAGCTTCCCCTTCTTCTGTTCTAGTGGGCTCTGGATGCTCTTCATCGATTAGATCTACCTCTTCTCTGTAGTTTTGCTTAAACAAGTTATCAAGGTGAACCCCTCGGAATACTTTTCCATTGCGCGTATGTCCTGCTTCTGTGTTGTTATCGTTGTCTGATATTTTGAACATTGGCCTTTTCTAGTTCGACCAACCTACTGTATCTTCAAGATGTGGTTTTCATTCAATATCATATTGACTCTTAGCTTCAGAAAGTGCAAAATTTTTCCTCTGGGTCCTTTGAAAAAGTATCTCTCAGCTTGGTATATGATTATATTCTGTCAACAACAAACTTGGTGATATACCCTCCAATGGTACTATCAAACCAATGATCTACTGCTCTAGATACAGCATTGTCAATTCTCTTGACCTTCTGGATCAACGTCGGTGTCCAAACCATGTGAGGTCTAGATCTGATCTCAAACTGTGTGTCAGCTAACCTAGCCAACCACTCGTGTAGCTCCTAATGGATTCCTCCAAAGAAGATCTTGTGAATGTCGGTGAAGTTGTATCTTTGTAGCCAATTTTCAGTACTCAGTTTAGGGTTCTTGTTCTGAGCTTCAACAAATTACTTCTCTTGATCCTCTATCCACTTCTGAATCTCTGTCTTTGATGGGAACCACCTTGACATTCCCTTAAAAATATTCATGTCCCGGCAACGAAACCATTTTTTGGCACAGGGGCAGACCCAGGGTTCACTCTAAGAGCGCACCAACAAGCCCTAGCTATTGGCCCTTTCTACAACACCTGTGAAGCAGATGCAGTCTCACCCGAAGTAGATATGAGGGGGTTGCAGGACAAAGATGTCTACAACCAGGGGAATATCAAGTGGATCTTGTATGACAACAATCATGGTATTCATATATCACTTATTAGTGATATCTACTTTGCGTAGCTATAGATCTTGATCTAACACAGTAATGCAGCTAACAGTATAACAATGATAGAGATCAAAGCATCAATCACTCACACAACACAAAATATACGTGGTTCACCCTCTCTCTAGGGATATGTCCACAGAATTGTTCTTATGATATATTAAGAGAAATCTTATAGTTCTGATCTGCGCTCTTGGATAGTAGATCCTCTCTCTTCTTCTCTCTTTATCTCCCCTTTTATGCGCACTCAGCTGCAGGATCTGATCTTCACACCCAGTTGAAGATCTTACAATACCAGAAGGCTCTCTCCCTCAGCACTTCTCTCTCACAATATAATGCCCTCTCACCACAACAATAGAGATAATTCACTAACAATATCATCCCCCACACTAGTACCGACCCGACCTAGGTCCTCTCGACCTGTATTTATACATTACAATACCTCACTGACAGCCTTAGGCCGAAACCTAGGTGTCAAAACCCTAATTACCAAAACCCTAGGTGTCTAAAACCCTAGGTCAACTTGATCCAATTTTTCTGGACTTCACCAGCCTATCTTTCCTTCCTTCTCGTGCAGTGCTCTAAAGCATCCAGTGGTGGCTTTTTCCACTTCTTGATTTGTCCTCAGTCCATCTTACTTTCTAATCTATCATCCTCGATCTTCTCATCCGATGGCTTACTTTTCCGCACTTCACTCCATCTTTTCTGCTCTTTTGCTCACTTCGACCCAATGACAGTCACTGTGTCTCCCACGAAGTTCGATTTTTACCTTTTCTTCCTTGTTCTTCGTTTTCTTTCATAACCAAGGGCCATCAAGGCTACCAGTTGCTCGATGAAGACATGTTGACCTATAGAAATAGATTGTATATTCCAAACTGTGATGACTTGAAGAGGTTCATAATGGATGAATTACACAAGATACCATATATTGGTCACCTAGGATATCAGAAAATGATCACAGCCACTAGGAAACAATTCTATTTGCCTGGATTGAAGAAATACATAGATGACTATCTAGCTAAGTGCCTAGAATGCTATCAAGTTAAGGCAGAACATCGGTACCTAGCAGGGTTGTTACAACCCCTACCCATCCCAGAATGGAAAAGGGAAACCATCTCCATGGATTTCATCACCAGATTACCAAATCGATCAAGGAAAATGATGCCATCATGGTCATGGTGGACAAACTAAGTAAGTCTGCTCACTTGATTTCTGTCAAGTCAACTTGCAAGGAAACAGATATTTCCAACATCTTCATGAAGGAGATATTCAGATTGCATGGCATGCCTAGGGAAGCTGTATCTGTCAGAGACACCAAATTCACTTCAAGCTTTTGGAAATCCTTAATGGCTGGTTTTGAGACTAAATTGTTGTTCAACATAGCCTATCACCCTCAAAATGATGGGTAGACAGAAAGAGTAAACCAAATATTAGAAGACATGCTAAGAATGCATGTAATGCATTAGCCGAAGAAGTGGGAAGACTACCTACCATTGGTGGAGTTTTCCTACAACAACGGTTATCAAAGAATCCTTGAAGATGGGCCCTTTTGAAGCCCTTTATGGTAGACAGTGCAAGGTTCCAATTAGCTGGAGTAATCCAGTGGACAAAATTACAATTGGACCCGACATGATGAAAAAAATGGAACAACGAGTGATTTAGATAAATCAAAATATGAATATTTCTCAAGATAGACAGAAAAGTTACGCCGACAGAAAGAGAACTCCTAGAGAGTTCTAGACAGGAGACCATGTCTATCTCAAAGTTAGGCCCAGGAAGAGTTCCCTGAGAATGGGAGCTTGTGCCAAGCTGGCACTTTGGTATTGTGGACCCTTTGAGGTCTTAGATAGAGTGGGACATGTATCATATAGGCTAGCACTCTCTCCCATAGTAAAGGCACATAATGTTTTCCATGTTTCATTATTGAAGAAATATGTACATGATTCTAATCATATAATTGATTGGTATGTGATTCAGGTGGAGTCGAAGGGAGAATTCCTACTAGAACCTCAGTGCATACTAGACAGGAAGGAAACCTCACTCGGGAACCGAACCATTTCACAAGTCAAGGTGCCATGGAAAATTTTTGGCTCAGATGAGGCTACGTGGGAAGTGGAGGATGCCATGAGACAGGCACATCCATTTTATTTTACTTTTGTATATACAGAGCACATTGACATATAGAACATCGAGGACAATGTTCCTTTAAGGGGGAGGGGATTGTAACACCCTTATTTACCTCAGTTTGTAAATATAAATATATGGGCCAAGAGACTATGGCCAAACTCAATATGTTTGAATGTTTAGTTTGATGGACCTTTGCATAAAAAGGTCAATGAATGTCAATCCTATTATTTACTAGAAAATGGATAAGTGTTGCATAATTGTTGAAAAGGGGGGTGTGCTAAGAGAGACCACAAATTCTATGAAAGAGATGGTGAAGGGGACCAGGAATGGTTGTGTTAACTCCACCAGATCAGTACTTTATTGGGTTTAATTTCTCAGGATCAGAACAAACCTTTGACCCAGAAATGAATTACAGTCAGGCTAGTAGGTGGGAAGACCTCCTCAAGGGTTAATGAGGGGATGGGGTAGAACACCCATCTATAAGGCTTTCAGACCTAACCATGGACTGGGGATTTGAACCACACACAATCTTGTTGAGGAGGGAAATAAAGGAAGTGTGGTGGGAAGGGGAAGACTTGTGAAGAGTGTAGAGATGAGAGCCTAAGCTCTCGGGTCCGAGGAAGGACTGAGAAAAAATTGGAGTGACTTCTGATCACAGAAAATAGAGACTGAGCTGAGAGAAGGAGAGTAACCTTCATTCCTACATATTTATGTATTGGGAGAAGGAGAGGAACCTTCGTCCCTATCTATTTATGTATTGGGAGAAGGATAATAACCTTCTTCCCTAACTTTCGTTGAGCTGGAAGAAAGAGATTGAATCTCAAAGCATCGTAGTCTAAGCTCAGGGGTGGCCAATGGTAAAGCCATTAGGAGTGACTGAGCCTATGGTTGGGTGGAAATGAGCACCCCTTGCAGCAGTCGCATCACGCCTTCTGGTTCTAATAAGTGTTTTCATGCCTTGTGCTTTGAATTGGAAATAATGGATGATTGTGTGTATGTATATGTCTATAAATGGTTTTTGTATTGAAATGATTAAGTTATGAGTATGCGTTTGTTCCCTTGAGAACTTATGCTTTTGCTTGATTTTCCATATGCTCTAGTTTAATCCCTCAACAACACTTTCCCCAGGGAATTACATCACAGTTCTAGAGTTAGAGAAAACCTCCTTGCATTGATATCGTTTCGGTAACCTCACGAGTTTACCTTGCGTTGTTTTAGAGCTTATAGTTCTGCGATTTAGGGAGGCATTTCCTTCAAGCCAGTAGTCTAAGAGACTTTGAACTCGTGCCCGAGTCCTTAACCAAAAACCTGACTAAGAGTAGATTTCATAGCCCAAGAGTCATCTGAAGGTCCATGTGACCTGGGTCTAGGAACCCTACGCTAAAAAGGATTTAGCTCATGAAGGTTTCGAAACTTCGGGAGTTCGAAGCTCTGAGGTGTCAAATTTCATGATAGTCAAAGTTACCCGAATTACCAGAGTAACGAGAGTCGTAGATGACTTAAGAACCTGACAACGGAGATGGATGCGAACCATTCATCGGGAGGAGAATCTATCCCAATCATCAAATCGACTAAAAGACCCACTGGATTTAACGAGTCAAACACCAGCCGCTCAATTAAATTGATGGTTGGGAATCATTGCGGAGTGCGAAGGTGAAATTAGCCGACATGCTAGTTCACAACCCGCAATCAACCAACGTCATTGATCTCGTAGGGAATGGAAGATCAATGACAAGGATTAGATAGAGTCGAGCGAGCACTTCCCAAATCGCGGAGATTGGACCCCACAATCATTGTGAACCATCGATCTGTGAATGGAGATCGATGTTGGGGAATCATTGCGGAGCGCGGAGGTGAAATTAGAGGACGTGCTAGTTCGCGGCCCGCAATTCACCAACGTCGTTGATCTCGTCGGTGTTATTGGATAAATCGGTAAGTGCATACACTAACTGATCTCCCTAGATCCTCCTAGATCTAGAACAAAACACACCAAAACATGATGCTTTCCTTAAGTTTTAAATATTGAATTTACTAACTAAAGAGGGATAGGTGACATACCATTTAAACGTCGCTTCCTCTCGCTATCGCCATCCTAGCTCCGTTCCAACACTCATACAAT
>JASDQU010437618.1:44710-57973 GCA_032191745.1 Picea mariana | reverse complement strand
CCCCCCCGGATATGAGAATGTTGGTGTGGGCCTTCTTAAAGACTCCTCGTTAATGGGTACCTTCCCCATCCCCCCACCCGATGTTCCACATCTATCTGTCGCTTCAATTAACATGATATCCACCTCTATTCACGGAACCCCTGTGTCTCACGACCCATGGACGGTACCCAACCCCAACGATCATCTTCGTTACGACGACGAAATGCCGTTGAGCTCGGTCAAATCCTCCTATCAGGCCATTCAATCAGAAACTCCTTCTACCCCCTCTCTTGGTGATTTATCTCCAGATCCGTTCCACGTCATTTTTCCCACGGATGAAATGATTATGTCTATCATGGAAGACACCCGCTAGGATGATGGACATCATCATTCCATCCTCTTCCTGGAACAACAAACCATCGAGAGTTACCAATGGATCTCGACCCTGTCGACCGTTGTTGTCATTTCCACCATTCTTGAGTCCACACACGATGTGTTTTCTGAAGGGAACTTAAGAAATATCTCACCCACCATTCCCCTTGACATATCCATAAAACCTGGAATTGTTGAAAATGTGCATATCGGAGCTTCATGTTCCCCTGACGAAATCGTCACCTACAAGTCACTTTTCAAAGAATTTCGTGACGTCTTCACCTGGAGCTATGAAGAAATGCCGGGTATTGACCTCGACATTGTGATACATGAGATTAAGACATACCCAAACGCTAAACCCATCCGGCAATGCCTCCGTCCAGTCCACCCACGTAAAGCAGCTGCTATCAAACTTGAAGTCAAGAAACTTCTCAAAGCCGGATTTATTTACCCAGTGTCTCTCACTGACTGGGTTTCCAATCTTGTCCCGATCGACAAGAAACAAGGCACAATTCACATGTGCATTGATTATAGGGATATTAACAAAGCATGTCCTAAAGAAAACTTTCCTACCCCCTTCGTTGACCATATTGTCGACGATTGTGCCGGAAGTGAAATCTTCTCTCTGATGGATGGTTTCTCCGGATATAATCAAATCAATATTGTTTCCGAGGACCAACACAAAATCTCTTTTATTTGTCCTTGGGGCACTTTCGCCTATCGAAAACTTTCTTTCGTTCTAAAGAACGTTGGTGCAACTTTTCAGCGCGCTATGTCTTATGCCTTCCATGATATCAAACACATCGTGCAACACTATCTCGATGACTTACTCACTCATTCCATGCGCCATATCGATCATCCAATACACCTCCGAGCCATTTTCCTCTGATGTCGGTTTTACCATATATGCTTGAATCCTCACAAATGCGTTTTCTGCGTAGAATCCAACCAACTTCTAGGCTTTATCGTTTCACGTCAAGGGATCAGGGTAGATCCTTTGAAGGTTGAGGCAATTCTCAATCTCCCTCCTCCTTCTACACTTTGCTAGTTACAAAGTTTGCAAGGGAAAGAAAATTTTCTTCGTCGTTTCATCCCGAACTATGCTGAGATAACTCTTGGATTTACGTGACTACTCAAAAAGGGGTCCGAGTTCGTATGGGATACCATCGCAAACAAAGATTTCAAAGCTTTGAAACTGTCCCTGACATGTGCTCCACTTCTCTTCCCCCCTGATTACAGTCGTGATTACTTCCTCTACCTCACAGCCTCGGATTACACCATCGCTATGGTTCTCGTCCAGGAGGATGATTCTCATGATGAACATATCATCTATTACTTGAGTCGAAGCCTAATGCCTACCGAAACCAAGTATTTAAATGTCGAAAAACGGGCCTTGGCAGCCGTCCAAGCAGTTCAACGTTTCAGCACTATATCCTCTCTCCCAAGACTACGGTAATTTCTAACTGCAACCCATGTCAACACTTTCTCACATGTCAACTGCTAGGGGGAAAATAATCCAAATGGATCGTGATACTCCAGAATTTTGACTTGGAATTCGAACGCGCTAAGTCCAATAAATCCTTAGTGTTTGCCGAGTTGATATGCGACTTTCCCTATTCTGAGATGGAAAAGATAGCAACTGATTCATTACCTGATGAATCCCTTTTCCTGATTAGTTCCGATGATATTTGGTACAGAGATATCATCATATATCTCCAAACCTAGACTTTTCGGAAAAAATTGTCTAGTACTAACCACCGTCAAATACGCTACCAATCCCATCAGTATATTATCCTCGATGATACTCTTTATCATCGTGGGATTGACTCAGCTTTTCGACGCTGTCTCACGTTTTATGAAGCCGAGAAAGCCCTAAATTATTGTCATTATGGAGCCTGTGGTGGTCATATGTCTGGGTATGCTACTGCCCAGAAGATCTTGCGAGCTGGGTATTTTTGGCCCTCTTTATTTAATGATTGTATAATTGCCGTCCAAAAATGGCACACTTGCCAGACCTACAACCATAAAATACGATCACATTTCTCTCCTCTTCACCCTATGGTCTCCATCAGTCCTTTTGCAAAATGGGGTATTGATTTCATGACATATCACCCTCACCCGGCCGGGGGGCATGGATACATTATTGTAGCTGTAGACTATTTTACGAAATGGGCCGAGGCGATGCTGACATTTGACAACACCGGAAAGACCACAGCATTATTCATATTCAATCACATCATAGCTCATTTTGGTGTTCCTCAAGCTATCGTCACCAATCACGGTAGCCAATTTAGAAACTTGATGATGTATGAACTCACTGAAAAGTTGGGTCTTCTCCATGAAAAATCAACACCCTATTACCCACAAGCCAACGGCCAAGTTGAAGCAATTAATAAAGTTCTCATAACCATGCTTCGACAAATGATAGGGATTCACAAAATGAGTTGGCACACAATGTTGTTTTCAACATTATGGGCTTGCTGGACGTCCGTTAAGTCTGCTATTGGGTTTACACCATTCCGGTTAGTCTATGGTCTAGAAGCCATCCTGTCGATTGAATGTGAGATACCCTCCCTAAAACTAGCCGTCGAACTCCTACCAAACACTTCTGCTGAAGAAGAATGTCTGTTGTATCTCATGCGATTAGATGAAACTCGACGCGATGCTACCCTAGTCATAGAAGCCTAGAAGAAATGTGTCAAGGCCCAATACAACAAACATGTCAAGCCTTGCATTTTCTTCGAAGGAGATCTGGTTCTCCTTTACGAACAAGATCAGGATATGCTAGGAGCTGGAAAATTCGAAGTCATGTGGCGAGGTCCTTACATCGTTAGACGAGTGCTGGAGAAAGGAGCTTACGAGTTAGTAGATTACAATGGTATCCCTTTGAGGGAACCTAGAAATGGGTTGTACTTAAAGAAGTACTATGCCTAAGATCACCTGTGCATGAGTACTTGTATTTTATTATATCATACTTCTTGTGTGTTACTGTAGTGTGCTTTTTTCGTTATCTGGTCTCTGCCCTTATGTTACGCTGTGTTTGGTTTCCAGATGTTGGAGTCTTTGCTACCCCACATTGGCTTCGCTGATGGTGCTAGCCGTAGTACTCAGAACCTTGCTTCTGCTGCTTGGGCAATTTACGCCCCTACAAACAAACTTATCACTCTATGAGGTGTGTGTCTCGGCCGTGCGACCAACAATATTGCAGAGTATAGCGTCGTTATCAAATTGTTGATCAATGTTATCTCGCTCGGTATCCGTCACTTGGTTGTACGACTCGATTCACAACTAGTAGTACTACAGTTGAGTAATGTCTATGCTATTCGAAGTTCTTCTTTATTACTGGTATATTTGCGAATTCGCCTCTTGGAATGTTATTTTGATTATATTGAGTATCAACATATTCCTAGGTGTCTAAATAGATTAACTGATGCATTAGCTAACTATGTATTAGACAGACATTTGGGCCATTTATAAACCAATCACATCACATGTATCACACAACACAAGATAAGCCGGTAGAAGCCGTATATATGTATATAACGATCAAAAGTTTTTTACAAAAAAGGTTCTGTCCAAGGACTAAAATTTCAAAATCTAAAGCTCATAGCTTCTACAAAGTAACATCATGGGTGACGCTCGCAATAACACATGACTGCCTGGGCAACCCTACGAAGCAGTTGGCCAATATACTCTAACACATCCACAGTATGGCGCTGATAACGCCAAGGGACCTCTCTAATAGGCATGTCTGAAATGTCAGCAGTCAACCCCTCTAAGTTTTGCTCCACTACCTCATAGTCTTTAGCATCCCATCTCGACACTGGAGCCACCTCTCCTTGTCACTAAATAGGAGAGGTACCCGGAGGTCGATAAGGCCCCACGTCTGTGTCATCAAAAAGAGTTTTTGTAATTAGACCTTGGACAAACATAAAAACCTTGCATATGATAAAACTCACAAAAACATTTAAAAAAGTGAAAACATGTGTACTTCTTACCTAGATCTCCCCACTGAGCGTCTTTGGGTAGGGCCAAATTCAGATCCCCACATAAATCCAACCTGGCATAGAAATAATTGTCGACCATCATCATCTGTTGCCGCAGCTAGTCAAAGAATGAATCATTATATTTGATGATTGGCCCAACTACGTTTCGGGCCATGAGGTTGCACCAACATCCTCGGATCCTGTGGGGCCAGTAAACCCCACTCAACCTACAATATCAGCAAGGGAACCCTCTCAAGAATGAAGGACACCAAAAGTGACCCCTACCCGAATTGCCTCAGGTCGCCTTTCCTGCATTTTGTCAACTGCCTCTTTATACTACGAAGGAGTGCGTCTGACCAGTTAAAGACCTGAGGCTCAGTACACTCTATGGCATACTGAAAATAGCTCTGGAGAGCCATGTGTGGAGCAGCGCTCCCATCCATATGAGCAATGGTGAACAAGATGGTGTGAAGGGTCAAATACTGGACTCCCCAAATGGCCACCTTTCCTTTACTTCTTTCTGCCTCTGGAACACAGTACCGATGACAATACTCACTCATAGGTAGCCCACCACCATTGCTACCAGTCAAGATAGCGTGGTACCCATGCCATGATAGTCCTATTAGGAAGTAAACGTCCTCGATATCCAAGGACAATGTGTGGAACCCCACGTGAAATACTTGTTGGTCCACGTCCCACATATGAACAAGGTACTCCAATAGCCTGACTTGGGCCCTCATACCTGAGATCCGAAATAATTTCAAGAGACCACAATCTCGAAGAGCGAAAACAGTTCTCAGGTCATTCCTGGCAATAACATCATCCTCTTCATGCTCTCTTTTGTGCCACTCCAGCATCGTGATGGTTAAAGGCCTGCACAAGAACCATAAGAGAAAGGTCAGCCTCTTGTTTCAACCATTGGTATATTTTTATTGAGCAAAAATCAAAGTGATTTTTCATTTTGCGGCCCTCGCAGGTGCCCCTTCAGCATAGTGTGAGGTTCTCGTAGGTGCATTTGGGGCCACCTGGGAGAATCATGCATTCTCCCAGGTCCCGTATGGCTAGCCTGCAAGAACGCCTGGACACAAGTTTTGGCCCTAAAACAAACTCAAAACCTTGAAATTTGCCAATAAAAACAAAAAATTGAACCATGAAAAGGTAAAAGGTAGGGATCTTACCTCGTTGATGGAGACGGTTTTCCAAATGGTTGCTTGTACCTTCTGCAATCGAGCACTAAAATTCAAGGGCAAAAGAGGGGTTTTGGGCAAAATTCTTGGCAAAATCACAATGACTATGGTAAAAGCCCTTTTACTCACTTATATTTACTTTTTACCATTTTTGTTGATTTTTATATTGTTTTATTCATCAAACCGAATGCCTAATAGCCCTATGAGTGAAAATTTTTGCAGATATAATGACTTTGAAGTCGACACAAAGGAGTACAGATATTTTCTCTTTTTTATCACATGCTTAATTGTTTTTTATGGTTTTTAGACAAAACCTCGATCTTGGTCTTTGTTTGTTCTCACGCTCAAAAATACATGAGAATGTAATCGAGCACACTTTTATCACTTTTTCGGGCTCATAAAGGTTATACGAAAAAGGAACCCCCTGGAGTCCTCTTTAAGCTCTTTTCAGACTCTCTAAACATGAAAAGATTGTCAAGCGATCTTTCTATTTTCACACTTGTTAAAGTATTTGAAGAAAGCGTCTGTTGGGCGATAATTTGTCTCTTTTTTGGTCTCATCAGACTACTTTACGAAAAAGGAACTGAGAGACTTCTCTTTTGAGTGTTTTTCCAGACTCTATAATCATATAAAACCTTCGCGTTTTCTATCTTTGGACTCGTTAAACAAACATCGAAAGACCTATAATGGGACTGAACCACTCCTTCCTAGGGTTCGTTAAACATACTCCGAGGGACTCGTCTGAAGGATGATCTTACATCAACAAGCATATGTTATCCTCCTCAAGATTGCATAAAAATAAAGAGGTACTCGCTAGAAATGGTGGGGGGAAATTTGGGAAAGGGATGTGTTTTCATATTCATATTATTGGTAGTAAGTGTCACTCTTGAACATGACACTCCTTATTCATTATTAGAAGCTGGTTTGCTAAATACATTTGTCTCTCATTCGACTTGCTACAAGGTCATATCCTGAGTCGTCTCTGAGTCAGTGCTACCAAATCATTGCTTGTGTCGTTCATATGTTCAAGAGAAGTCCATCCGAAACCTTTGTTGAGTCGGCCATCTGTAGTTGTCCATTCTTACCGTGTCGACGTTCCTTGTGTCTGTTTCAACCTATATTCATACACTGTTTTACCTTCAAACTCTGTTAATTATTTCATGTCATTAATGGGGGATACATCAAGGCCCTCCTGTGACAGGTCTTGTTCTATCGACTCCAACTCATTATCCAGAAACAAGACTTAGAAATTATTTGGTACCTTGGAACTTGCATGCCTCAATCGTAGGTTCTCTCGCTTTCGACAGTGGGTTTTCATTATTGACCCTTGATCAGGAGATTCCGTTGAATGTTCAACCTTAGGTCATTTATTCACATTTATTGGATTGTACTAGTGTACCTTGGGAGTCATTGACATTAATGGTGATTTCCCTCGCACTTGTTAATGGTTTCATAAACTACTGGTAATCAAGTGGTTTCTACCATGTTTGACTTCGGCACATGTAATCACATGGCTAGATTCGTAATTTCAGGTGATGGGATTGAAGACCTTGGGTTTCATATTTTTGATCCAGGCTACGATGGAGTATGTATGATTTGCATCGACACATAGATCCACTTTGTATGTCTCGTGGCTATGTCATCCTAATTTGAGTCTTCTCGCATAGATCCATAGTGTATTCTTGGTGGCTATGCAGTATTTTTGATGGCATGGATCCACGGTGTATGATAGGTGGCCATGACCCACGTTCATGATGTCATCCATTTGTGATCTGAGTATGGGAATGCCTACCTCAGAACTAGTACTATATTCTACATATGTTTGGTTGTTTGCAAGTTTCTGATTAGGTGCACTCCTAGTTTTCGACACACACACGTAGTTTACAAAGTATTTTGGCTGTCACTGATTCCAGCCTCATACTTTGGGGGGCATTCTGTTACACATGATTTTGGTCATCTTGGTGATGTATTAACAATGGTGTATTCAGGCTCCCAACAAGGAATTTTTGCCTGAGAAAAGTGGATCTTGTCTGCTTCCAAAAACATATTTTCAAAGTGAGTTCACAGGCTGCCTATGGCCTAGGGTGCGAGAATCCCTCATTCTTGCAGGCCACCTTCATTTAGGGTGCGAAATTATCGCATTTTTCTCCATACACAGGGTGTGAACCTGTTTTTAAGCTTGGAAAAGAGAAGAGGTCTCGAGGGTTCTAGAAGGGAATCTTTTAGAAAATGAGTTGGCATTCATATGGTTGTCATTTTACTGACTTCTCAGATTTGATGGGATCATTCTCATCCATGTAACCATATCTCCTTCTCCTATATATTGAAAGGTTTCTCATGGAAAAGGTTAAGCAAGATTGAATGAAGAATTGGTGAAAGAATTGTGTGAAGAACCCTGCTTGGACAGAAGCTTGAAGGCTCTGGTTGGTCTATCAAGAGGAATTGGATCTTCTTCATGCAAGTACAAAGAAAGTGTGTGTGTTGGAACCAAGGGTCACTGAAAGGAAGCTTGCAACATCAAGGCGATTAGGTTGTATCTTCTACTTTCAATTAATATGATATAGCGACATGTCCCTTTCCCATAAAGCCACTCTTACTTTATTGTGTAATTCCTTGATCATATGCATAAGTTGACGTTGAATACATTTTGCTATCTTCACTTTGGTTGGTTTGTGTTGTCTTGGACTTGACCTCACAAGAGAACCGGAGTGAAGCGGGAGAAACAGAGACCTAAGGAAGCGATATCAAGGTATGTCACTTATTCCTCCCTATGAGCAGATTCAATGATTACAACTTAGGGGAAGAGTCGTGTCCTGTCCTGTTTTGTTCTAGATCCAGGTGGATCTAGGGAGATTTGTTAGTGTCCACACCTATTGATTAGTCTGATAACAGAAGCCATCAAGAGAACCCAGTTCATCACTACACTAAGGGACCGTGCACTAAGCTGGTACATGAAACTTGTCCAAGGACTGGCACAGCTTAAGCCCCTGAATGAGATCAAGAATGCACTGATTGAAGAGTTTAAGAAACCTGATTCGGAGTCACAATGTATTACAGAACTAAAAGAGATTAAACAAAGGGTAGCAGAACCTATTTGGGAGTTCGACCAGAGATTCAAGACCCTAATAGGCCGATTAACTTTTCAGATCCTTGATGAACAGAACAAAGAATGGTTCATCGCTGCGCTGTTACCACACATAAGAGTCCCTATGATGCAGCAGAATATTGCATCATAGGCGGAAGCTTTGGAGATCGCCATGAAGCTTGAATCAACACCGATGGGAGAATCTAGCTCAGGCATTAGCCGGATCATGAGCTAGATAACTAGTTTGTCTTTACAGGTCGAGGATATGAAGAAAGATAAGGGAAAAGATAAAAGAGAAGATATTTGGTGTGTAAGATGCAGATCTGAAGGCCATGATAAGGAACACTGTCCCTTATTTCATGAGTACTTGGCCTCAGGGGCTCTGAGCCCCTTGAAGCAAGTTAACTACCCTAGTGCGATGTATGAAGAAATAGGCATTGCCCAGGTGAATGCTACTACATGCAGAAGTATGTTCAGACACCCACAAACTTATATTGTACATTCTGTAAATCAGTGGGGCATGATGATCAAGATTGTAGAGATTATGATCTCATGCATAAAAGGTCGAGAGACATATACAAGATTCAAGGTGAAGTACAACAAGAAGGAAACACTTCACGGTACAACTCTCCAGGGAGAGGAAACTTCACTTCTTGCGGTGGATACAGAGGACGAGGACAAGGAGGAGGTATGGGCCAAGGCTGAGGACAAATAATCTGTTACAACTGCACGTAGCCAGGACATTTAGCAAGGGATTGTCAGAATCCTTTTACAACCTATAGTTACTGTAAATCCTTCGAGCATGTCATAGAGGAATGCCCTGTGTTGTTGGATAAACTTTAGGAAAGACGAGGACCTTAGCAGAACCCACAAGTACAACTGATATATGCTGAAACTCGTGGAGCAGACCCTAGATTCGTTGTTATCACTCGAGGAGGCACTGCTATAGGAGAAGATAGAGCAACCCAAGGAAAGATTGAAAATGACCACGGAGTCAGGAAATCTACATAAAAGACCCTAATGTTCGATGCTAAGACAGAAAGACAGATATTCGAGGAGGCAAGAAAAGAGTTCAAAAGAGGTCAAGGATCTTCATCAAAGAGACAACTAGAAATCAAAGAATATGGCATGCCTTAGGTGTTTGATCCATCTGCATCGCCAACAGAAGGGAAAGAGGTAAGAAAACTCATGGAATTTTTGTGCACTTGTGTTAAGTTGATTCAAGATAAAGGCGTTGTACAAGAATTACAATATTTAATTAAGCAGTATGAGCTAGGAAAGATAGACCCCTTACTGAATAGGGCAATGCACCAAATTGGAAAAAGGATAAGGACAAATAAAGGATTACACTTGAATGCTCAGATAGGAGAGTATGCGATAGACTATGTGGTCCTCGACTTAGGGTCAGAGGTCAATGTCATGACGAAGAAGACTTGGGCACTGATGGTAAAACACAAGATGATATATTCCCCTATCAGGCTTCGCATGGCTAATCAACAAGTTGTCAGCCCATTTGGACGGCTAGAGCATGTCCCAATGGACATCGATGGAGTAAGAACCTTTATAGATTTTGAGGTAATTGAAATTGTTGATGATAGCTGCCCTTACCCTGCATTGTTAGGAATTGATTGGGCCTTTGACAATTCTACTGTTGTTGATCTAAAGAAAAGATGCATGACATTTGAGAAGACGACCTTAGGGTCATTGCACCTTTATATCCAGATGAGGGTCCACGATATATAGAGCCTATCAGAGAAGAAGACCACACATTTGAACTAGAAAACATCTACAAATTAACGGCCAGACAATAGGATTATATCAACCCTACAGCTGACGGGAATCTGAGCTGGCGAAGTGACAACACATGTTCATCTGACTTAGAAGAAGCGTTGGAGAACTGGCAGAACCAGATGTACGAAGTATCTACAAGAAGATGTGCTAGGCTAACCAGAGAAGTTCGCTGGAATTGCACAATAGTGAGTAATCTACCCATATTTGATGGGCTGGACCCTTTAGAGAACTTCTTATCAGAATTTGAGACAAGTGTACCAACACAACAGAGGCTTTTGGCAATGAATGAGGCCATCAAAGCCACACCAACAAGATTGTGGGGAACGCACAAGAGAAACATCATATACTGGACACAATGTCGAACATTGTTGACAACGCGGTTTTCAGCACAAGTAGGAAGCTGCGAAGTAAGATACACAGCTCGAAGCTACCCAAAGGACCATGTATGCAGCTACAAAGAGGCCTGGAGTGACGTTCCTAGAAAACAATGGGTACGCAGATTCGTCAATATGCTGATACCACCCCGATTAATTGGTACCTTCAAGCAAAGCTGCGCCTCGTCACTTTAGAATGGGAAGGTATGATCCATAATTTTATAACCACCTTTTTGTTTGAAAGTGAATCTCCTTTAGTAGATCAAGCACTACACATGGTGAGACAGAAAGTATTTAAGGAGGCATCTAGCCTCCCTTTGGAGAAAGAAGAGGATGAATGGACTACACCCCTCCAGAAACCGCAGATCTGCTACAACATTAATGCCGACAAAGATGATGATCCAAGGAAGGTGAATATTGCAGAAACAAAAGGCTAGAGAGATGTGGAAGGACCAGGAGTGGAACTGCCATTCATTGGCTAGCCGATAAAGATAAAGAAAGTCAATATTGGGATAGAGGAGACCCCAAAGCTTGCCAATGTCGGAGATTACTGGGACGCTGCTACCATTAACAAAATCACAGAATTATTGCATGAATACCAGGACTTGTTCCCATCCAAGTTCACTGATATGAAGGGTATCAAAGGACCTATGGGAGAGATGAGAATACCTTTGAAACCATATGCAAAGCCAGTCAATCAAAGACCCTACAGACTGAACCCGAAATATAAGGAAAAAGTGAAGATTGAGCTCGACAGAATGTTGGAAGAAGGGATTATTAAACCTGTAGAGGAGTCAGAGTGGATTAGCCCCATGGTAGTGCAAGATAAGAAGATAGGTGAGATCAAGATTTGCGTAGATCTCAGGAAGCTGAATGATGATTGTCTACATGATCCTTTCCCTACACCATTCACAAACGAAGTGTTGGATGACGTGGGAGGTCAAGAAGTATATTCTTTTACAGATGGGTTTTCAGGATACCATCAGATTCAGATCGCCAAGGAGGACCGCCATAAGACTACGTTTGCCACAGAGTGGGGATCCTACCAATATATATTAATGCCATTTGGATTGAAGAATTCCCCAGCCATATTTTCCAGAGTGGTAGTTGAAGCGTTCAAAGAATTTTTGCATAAGTTTTTAGAAGCATACTTTGATGACTGGACTATTTTTAGTTTGTTGAAAAATCATATTGAATGTCTAAGGCTAATGTTGGATAAATGCAGGCAGTGTCAAATTGTTTTGAATTTGAAGAAATGCATCTTCTTCTCACCATTTGGAGTATTATTAGGTCATATTGTATGCAAGCAAGGATTGTTGGTGGATCCATCCAAGATTGCATTATAGTTGATTTGCCACCACCTACTTCAGTGAAACAACTACGCACTGTGCTAGGACATACTGGCTATTACAGAAAATTTATCAAAGGATATGCTCAGATTAGTGCGCCAATGGAGAAGTTATTAAAGATAGACTATCAGTTCGGTTGGACAGAAGAATGCCAACAGAGCTTTGACACACTGAAACAAAAGATGGTAACTGCGCCTATTCTAGTCTTTCCAGACTGGAGCAAGGAATTTCATGTGCATGTTGATGCGTCTTCCATTGCATTAGGAGCAGTATTGGCACAACCTGCAGAAGGGGACATTGATCATCCATTAGCATTTGCCAGTAGGAAGTTGTCCACAACTGAAGTTAATTACACCACTACAGAGAGAGAGGGACTACCCATGGTGTATGCGTTGCAAAAATTCTACCACTACTTGTTAGGAGGACACTTTAAAATTTTCATTGACCAGTCTGCGCTGAAGTGCCTAGTCAACAAGACAATGTTGGGGGGACGAATCTGCAGATGGATTCTATTGTTTCAAGAGTATGATTTTGAGATCATAGGTAAGCCAGGAAAAATGAACAAGGGCCCAGACCACCTGTCGAGGTTGGAACATGGCGAAGAACGTACCAGTCTAGAGGATACATTACCGGATGCACAACTGCTTGCCATTAGAAAGATTGATGACCACTTCGCAGACATAGTCCAGTTCTTGTCAATAGGAATGGCTCAGAGTGAGTATACAATCTCCCAGAAAAAACAAATAGTGGTGCGAGCTGTAGATTTTTCACTGATAGCTGGTCAGCTATATAAAATAAGACCTGATGAGATACTAAGAATATGCGTTATGAAAATAGAGCACCCGATGATCCTCATAGAATCTCATGAAGGCATCGTAGGAGGACATTATGCAGGGAAAGAAACTATGCAAAAGGTTCTGCGAGCTGGCCTTTGGTGGCCTACGTTACATAGAGATGCTAAGGAATATACCAGAGCATGTGATGTATGCCAGTGAGTTGTGTTATCTCTCCAAGAAACCCTCTGTGGTTGCAAACCAGAGGTGCTTGGTAACTTAATAAATGAATTGTTTTTTTTTGTGTTTTGTAAAGTTGGATCAATGGGATAACTCAATTCAACTATAGCATTCAGACATCAAAGTG
>JASDQU010437618.1:7375-32248 GCA_032191745.1 Picea mariana | reverse complement strand
CGGAGGAGTACAACTCCCTCCTTGAGAACTAGACTTGGGTTCTGGTTCCCCTTCCTTCTGGGAGGAAACTTGTCAGATCCAGATGGGTCTACAGGACCAAGAGCACAACGGATGGACAAATTAGTAGATACAAAGCCATTTTTTCCAAAGGCTTTCAATAGGTTCATGGTATTGAATATGATGAGACCTTCACTCCAGTAGCGAAGATGGATTCCATATGATTGGCACTTTCCATTTCGGAAACCAAGGGATGGGAATTCCATCAGATGGACATGAAGAATGCATTTCTTCACAATGATCTCTTTGAGGAGATCTACCTGGAACATCCCCATGGATTTATGCAGGACTCATGTTTGGTATGTCAACTGAATAAGTCCCTTTATGGCCTCAAGTAGGCTTTGAGGGCATGGTATGCCAATATGGACTCATACCTGTTGTCACAAAACTTTGTACATTGTAAATCAAACCCGAATGTGTACATGATCAGGACGAATGATTCACTTCTACTTTTAGTTCTATATGTTGATGATTTGCTGATCACCAGTTGCTCAAATTCAACGATTGTTGTAGTCAAGATGATCCTACATGACATGTTTTTGATGACGAGCATGGGTTCACTACATTTATTCCTTGGACTCGAGATTAGTCAGGATGCATCAGGCATCAAAATGTCCCAGTCCAAGTATGCACGAAATCTCCTTGAGATATTTCACATGACAGACTGCAAGTCTGCTCTGACTCCTTTCCTATCAGGAGTCAAAATTGAGGATGGAGGGGAGAATCAACTAGTTGAAAACACATTGTACAAATAGCTAGTGGGGATCTTGTTGTATTTCACACACTCCAAACCAAACCTCTCATATGCAGTTGGAACACTTTCCAGGTTCATGTAGGAGCTGCATGAGATACATTGGAAGGCTGTAAACCATATCCTTCGATATGTATAGGGCACTACCACCTTTTGGATTCACTATGCAACATAATATACATTAGATCTCATCGATTTTACTGATTCTGATTGGGCTAGTGAGAGCACTGATCGCAAGTCCACATATGATTACTCACTCAGTCTTGGTTCCAGTCCTATCTATTGGTCGAGCAAGAAGCAAGATGCCATTTTTCTATCTTCAGTCGAGATAGAGTAAATAGGGGTAGTTAACATAACCATTCAGGCTATGTAGCTACAACAGTTTCTCGCTGATTTGGGAATTTAGTTTCATCGGCCGATCGTCATATGGTGTGACAACCAGAGCACTTTGAAGTTCTGGAGAGATCCAGTTCAGAGGCAGTGGAAAAAGAACATCGAGATCCACATGTACTACATCTGGGACTTAGTACACGAGGGGATCATCGACCTACAATTTTTTCCTTCAGCAGAACAGATGACAACCATCTTCACCAAGACCTTCACTGAGCAGAAGTTCCATTCTCTGCGAAGTCATCTTGGAGTGAAGGACACAATTGCCTAACAAATGTAGTTCTTTTTTTCACATACATTGTACCTTGAGGGGGTGTTTTTCCCATGAGGTTTTCCCTTTTTCCTCACTTTATTTAAATGTGTCTTTTGTAAGTGGGTAACTAACATGGCTTTGTTGTTGGGACCCATTCTTTATTTTCACCATAGTGATGTTCAAGGGGGGTGTTGGAGTTACTTCACACACACCTAGGATTTTTTTTCCTAACATTTTTACTTGTTTATTAGTCATAATTAGTCATTATCTAGTCTCCTATATTTTAGGGGAGAATATTCCGCCTAGAGAATATTCTCTTTCAGTTGACACTTTAGTTTGACTAGTTGAGTTGAGTTTAGATGTTGCATTGGTTTTTTCACCATTCAACATTGGGATCATCACCAGCTAATGCACACTTTCCTTGGGATCATCACCAAACTGGATCATTACCCTTGATTCCATGATCTACTCCTCACTACTCTCTGTTCAATCAGTTAATTGAAGACTAGTTGACTAGTTAACTCAACTAGGTGGCAGTTCAATCCTGTAACTTCTTGAGAGACTAGACTAGGTGGAAGTTCACTCCTGTAACTGTTGGTGTGTGTCTAGATCACTCTAGACCACCACTATGGAACATTGGTTCTCCTCCAGTGAAAACTAACTGAGTTATACCAAGTATATCATGTGTAAATTATTCATTATTCACAACGGTTAATGAGAATTCTTCTATTCTTTCTCTCCTTCTTCTTCTTTCTCAATTTCTCTCTGCAAATGTGTGCAGATTTTTATAGCTAGATCTATTATGTGCAGGTTCAACACATTTAAAAGGGAAGTGGAGGGAGTGAACACTACCTAATTGGCTCGAGACGAGCCACATGTTAGTGTTGGGGGCATGTTGGGCATAGGCCTATTCTGATGGAAGACCCAATCTTGGAGGGAAAGGCCCAATTTTGGAGGGAAAGGCCCAATTTTGGAGGGAAAGGCCCAATTTTGGAGAAGAAAAGATAGCAGGAAAAGCAACACGTGCGAGGAAAAACAACATGCAAGAGGAGAAGCATGCAAGGTACGCAGGAAAGAAACCCTAACCATGTTAGGGTTAGGGTTTTGATAAGGATTGTAATGGATATAATATTGTAAAATAATATAAATAAGAACCTAGGAGCTCTAGGTTAGGGGTTTGGTGATTGTTCTAATTTTTTGCTTCAATCGGTGTAGTTGAGATATTGTCATAAAAGATGTTGAGTTGTAGAAGGGTCAAGAAAAATATATTTTGAGGGTTATATCACAGGCTAAGGAGCTTGGTATGATCTATTCCACCTCACAGAGTTTATTGAACCTTTTTCTTGATTGAATGATGGGAGATGTAGTGCCTGCAGTGCCATATTTTGCAGAAATCCAAATAACAGAGCAGAGAAGCCAGATCTTTGTGGATGTATCCTGAGAGGGGATGAACCAAGGTAAAACATGTGTTATCTATGATGTTTCTTGAATATTTACCTTCTGTTAGTAGTTAGTTTATGAATGAATGGTTAAGAGAGATACATTAGAATGCATGCATGGCTTAAGGGATGAATGAGTCATAGGAATAATAGAATGAATAATCAGATCAATGAACAAATAAGATGAAATACAATCCCAGATTGTTACACATGATTTTGGTCACTCTGGTGGTGTCTCAATAGTGATTTGTTCAAGCTCCCAACAAGGACTTTTTGCCTAAGAAAACTAGCTCCTGTCTTCTTCCAAAAACATATTTTTAAGATGAGTTCATAGGCTGCCTATGGTCTAGGGTGCGAGAATCCTTCATTCTCGCAGACCACCCACACTTAGGGTGCGAACTTCTTGCAGTCTGCTCCATTTATAGGGTGCGAACCTATTTTTAAGCTTGGAAAGGAGAAGAGGTCTCGAGGGTTCTAAAAGGGAATCTTCTAGAAAATGAGTTGGCATTCGCATGGTTTTCATTCTAATGACTTCTCAGATTTGATGGGATCATTCTCATCCATGTAACCATATCTCCTTCTCCTATATATTGAAAGGTTTCTCATGGAAAAGGTTAAGCAAGATTGAATGAAGAATTGGTGAAAGAATTGTGTGAAGAACCCTTCTTGGACAGAAGCGTGAAGGCTCTATTTGGTCTATCAAGAGGAATTGGATCTTCTTCATGCAAGTACAGAGCAAGTGTGTGTGTTGGAACCAAGGGTCACTAAAAGGAAGCTTGCAACATCAAGGCAGTCAGGTTGTATCTTTTGCTTTCAATTAATATGATACAGTGGCATGTCCCTTTCCCATAAAGTCACTCTTTCTTTATTGTGTAATTCCTTGATCATATGCATAGGTTGACATTGAACATACTTTGCTATCTTCACTTTGGTTGGTTTGTGTTGTCTTGGAATTGACTTCATGAGAGCACCGGAGCGAAGAAGGAACAACAGAGACCTAAGGAAGTGATATAAAGGTATGCCACTTATTCTTTCTCTTTAGTAGATTCAATGACTACAACTTAGGGAAAGAGTCATGTCCTGTCCTGTTTTGTTCTAGATCCAAGTTGATCTAGGGAGATCTGTTAGTGTCCGCACCTATCGATTTTTCCGATAAAAAAATTGGTGACTCCACTGGGGATGCAACCCATTTTTGGTGGTTTTTGGTGGTTTTTCCTTGGCCATTTTCTCTTAACTTAACATTTTTCATTTCCATCAGTCTCCGAGTCTTCAGGAGACCCTGATAGACTCCCTGGGTCTAGAAGTTCCTTAAATTTTTTTGTCTTTTTTCCAATTTTTCCTTAGTTCCAGGCCTTCTCGCACTGCACCCTTCTGTAGCCTGCGAGAACTACTAAAGTTCGCAACCTGTTCTTCAGTTCAGTGTGAAATTCTCACACTCTGCTTGTGTCCAGCCTATGAGAATCCTTGATTCTCGTACTCTACACCACTGCCATCCTGCGAACCCATTTGCAAATTTTTTGGATTAAGGTTTTTGTATCCTCAGATGCCCAGATTTGTATGTGCGTCTAAAAAGAACTTCTCTGGCTAGTGATTGATTGTTTCTTGACTTCAAATCTCATGAATGATTAGTATTTAGAAATCAAAATCTCTTCTTGTTCATTTTTTCTCAACTGTTACCTCTTGACCTTTTCTTAACAAGAACATAATCTCTGGTTTTGAAATCCGAGTGCTTGTTTGGTTGGGGGTCGGTGATTGGTTTAAAAAATGGGATTAATTGTCTTTTTCAATTGCTCATTACTTGGAAAATTGTTATCCATATGCATTTGAAGGGACTAGTCTTGTCTGTTTGTTATTTTTGTCTTCATTGAAAGATTGGTTTGGGTTTTTTGTTGTATATTTATTTTTCATTGGTTGCTTGTTTTTTCTTAGTTCCACCACTGTTGTTTGGTTTCTAATAAAAAATTAAAGTCATTTTCTCTTTTTTAAGCAACTTTTTATTCGAAAATATTGGCATTCAATTGTTGAAATAGAATGAATAAATAATTTGCATTGTTCATGATTGATTGATATTGCATTTCAGAGATGATCATACATCGTAGTTCACATTGTTCTGGAAAACTCCTCTCTCCCTCATGTAAATAGGATTCATCGAACAAAATTTTTGTATCATTCATCCCTATCTATGTATTGTTGGGTCAGAGTCTCACACAACATCAGTTTCATTTCCGTCTCCTTTGAGTAACAACAACCTTTAATAATATTGCACAATTTTAAAATTTAACTAGTAACTTTTTCTAGGGCTCTTTTACACCAACATTAGCTAGGCTAGAGCTTTGGAATGGGCAATGAGACACACTCTCCAAAGCACAAAACATACAATATCATCTTTTGGTAAGGAGTGTCAAATTCCATTTGCAACATTTTGTCCTAGGAAGCCCTTCTCACACAAGGGTCAAACCTGAGGTCGCATCAAGATTGACAGAGTTACTCACCCTGCTTTGTTGATATCGGTGTATAGATTGCATGTATTACGAGGGTCACTTGAAGGTATACCCACAATGATGAGTGGAAGCTTCTCAAGCTGATTTCGGGCTAGATACCCTGCCCTTGCATGTGGATCGAACTGTCGACTGTTCCCCAAGGCATTATTGTTGTTGGTGGTAACCTTAGTAGCCTATCTTCTTAGGGTCTTACACAAGGTGAATATGAAGGGGCAAGTCTTCACGGTACCTGGAATCGACGTTGGCCAAACTTACTAAGGCTCCTTGGAGGGTATACCCATGATTATGTGTGGGAGCTTGCACCAAGGTGTAAGTCCGTTAAGCAAGTCGTCAATGTAACTTTTCCACCCTAGCCTAGCCCCTTCTTGTCTCGTCGTTGCTACGTTCGATTTCATCACCAACTAGTGACTTCAGAATTAGAAGGTCTTATTTGCTTGGTTTTGCTTCCTAGATTTTTAATAGTGCATGCTATTTGTTTACCCAAGTTGACCATAGAATTTCCTTTGTAAGTTTCTAGCTCGATCACAATTGACCCTCCACTCCATTCATGTAGAATGCAAGGCTTACCCCCAGAAAATATGGAAGGTTCTCAACCCTTGCCTACCAACTCACCAGAGGGATCTCCTCAACAGAGTGAAGTCCAAGATGTTGCCACTCCACAAGTGGAAATAACTAACTCTCTAGAATGGTTCCAGATTACCAATTCTCGAGAGGACTTTCAACTTCATCCCGAATCCGAGAGACGTATTGTGTGGGTGAATTCTTCCAGAGACTTAGTTGTTCAGTCTTCTGGATCACCAACAAGACCTTTCATAGGACCTGAGGGTCAAGATCAGTTTTGGACTACTGACATTTTTAGACAGGATCTCTTTGGCTCATGAGAAAGCGTTGATATCACTTTCTCACCTAAGTTGCCTGAAACATCTGATCCAGACGTTGTACCTTTTACTATTGCTTATTATTTTCCTGGTACAGAAGCTCCACGAGCTGACCACATCTTGACTCTCCCTTTACAAATGGTCCATTACACAAATACTACGAGTCCTCAAACTGGTATTACCGCGGCTAGCCAAGCCCCCATTGGCACACCACTTTTTCCCAGAGTCACCCCAACACTTCCACCTGGATACCATGCGTTGAATGCTTCTATTCTCGCTCCTACCCAAATCTTATCTAGGACTCCTGGTAGTTCCACTCCTTCTGGGAACCATCTCCTCAGTTTCATTCTGACACTTCCTCCGCCCCCTTTCAGAGGACCTCTTACATCCTCTATCGGAGGCACTGATCCTAGTGGCACCATTCCATTGTTCACACCAAATTACCAGATTCTTATTGGTGGACAATTTCACCAAGGAGGCCAAACTTAACCCCCCCTTGCCGGACAAATCCCAATTGGGATACAATGCCTGATTGGAGGGAAACCCCCACCGACTCCATCCTATGGACAAAACATACCTCCATCCTTGGCCCAGTATCGGAATCATCTTATACAACATAATCCTCCATCGACTAGGGGGAAACAACCCCAAACTAACTCCATCATGCCCCCTAGTATAGGTCAACCATATCCAGGCACGTCTAATCCTATTTGGGGCTCAAACGCTCAACCCCATGCCCCGGTTCAAGGGTACAACCCTATGAGTTACTTGCCTCCACACCAACAACCGAATCTTTCCAGATCCTCGCATTATATGCAAACTGCTTATGGTCCCACTGGTTTGCTGACGGGGCTCCCTCCCCAAAGTCACCAGTACCTGCATGTGAATAGACAGTTACCTTTCTTAGCCACCCTAGACCTCCCAGATCTGTCGAGGATTTTAATTGATCCGATCCATCACTCTCCTCAATGGCCCACCATACCGGCCAAACTACCATCCGACATCCCTAAATTCGATGGCAAATTGGGAGAGGACCCAAACAATCATGTAATTACTTTTCACCTTTGGTGCTCATCCAACTCCTTGATGGATGACTCTATTTGTTTATGCCTTTTTCAGTGAACCCTCATGGGTTCTGTCACGAAGTGGTATATATAATTACCATGAGGTTTCTTCGCCAACTTCAACATCCTCGCTATGGCTTTCCTCACCCACTACCAGTTACCGATCCATTATGAAACGGGGACCGAGATTTTCAGTTCTTTCAAACAAACCAAAGCCACTCATATATCCGATCACATTCATGAGTGGTGACGGAGATGACATCTCATCAAACTCGAACTTCCCGATCAGTTGCTAGCAGAGTGGTTCACGAAATCATTCATGAATGACATGGGTCATGACATCGCCATGGGTGGAGTTGTCACAAAAGAATAGGCCATTAGTCGTGCTCAATACCTTGACCTTGTTTACTCACAAATGGGTACTCTTTATGAATTACTCCCTGATGTACCTCATCCTGCTACTTTCTCCACTTCAACTACTCCTGTTGCTTCTCATGCAGCCGATGGTGTGATTGGCACTTTCCATGCCCAACCTCATTCCATCCAAACCTCTAGCAACAACCCCAAACCCATTTCTTCTAATGTTCAAAATGCTCCATCTCCTACCCCTCCCATAGGCACAACTTTTGAGGTAAATATTGTTCAATCTACCCCCGCCGACAAAAACAAATCCAAAAAGGGGAAGGGTAAGAATAAGGAGGACAGAAAAAATTCACAAGCAGAGAGAACCAAAACAACACCTGTTGATAATAGGGATAAGAGAAAACCTCGATACCCTTGTCTTATCTGTGGTGATGATCACTACACTAAGGAATTTCCATGACGAGCCGAGGTTACTAAGTTCCTTCAAGGGACCACAAAACCACCCACTCTGGTCGTATTGTGACAACCCTTCCCTTCTCAACAACAAATCCAATTGGTCATTCATGACCAACCTACCCCCTCCAATACATCCTATGTCTTAATGTGTACAGGAGATTCAAAGCAAAATGACATCACACTTGCCACTCGAGCCAAAGATTATTCTTCCTCCAAAGAGAAGGTTGACATGATACCTCCTTTGTTGGTCCAACCATATCCTGTGACTCCACCTACCAATGGTCCTCTTCATTTCAAATGACCAAGCCTCGATACAGTTCTTTGCCCTCCTCCAAAGGGTGTTGTTAAAAAATCGGCTTTCTATCCCCATGCACGTGCTGCCCAGAAATACAGTATTGTCGAAGATTTGGCCCAAGCACCATCCGTGATGTCAACCCTCGAAGTCCTCTAGAGTTTTCCTATACAGCGGAAGGCATTGTTGAAATATATTGGTGGAATCGACAATACGGATACGAATTTAATAATTTTTGACTTAGAAGATCACATTCCAAGGTTACCCCCTCAACTCACATTCCAAATAGAAGTTATTGTCTTCGAGAAAAACATTTGTAGAACAGTTATCGGTGATGGTGCCTCTATGTGCATCATGTCTCTTACCTGTTGGAAAGCCATCGACCCTCCTATTTTGACTAAATCCCACAACACGCTCAAATCCTTTAATGGCTCTGGTTTTAAGCCTTACGGTGTCCTCCCTCCATTTCTGATTACGTTAGAAGGAAAAATGGTCCAAGTTGAAGTGGAGGTCTTTGACGCTCCTCTCGATTACAACCTTCTACTTGGCCATAGCTGGATTGATTCCATACGCGCAGTTTGTGTCAACTCTTTTCCATGTCGTGCATTTCCCACATCAAGGATAGGTAATTACCGTCGACAAATTATCCTTCTTTAACTCTGATGAACATACCGGAAACATACCATTCATTGCCAACCCCCCCCGGATACGAGAACGTCAATGTGGGTCTTCTTAAAGACTCCTCATTAATAGGTACCTTCCCCATCCCACCACCCGATGTCCCATATCCATATGTCGCCTCAATCAACATGATCTCCACCTCTATTCATGGAACCCCCGTGTCTCATGACCCATGGCTGGTACCCAAACCCGACGTTCATCTTCATTACGATGACAAAATACCTTTGAGTCTGGTCGAATCCGCCTATCAGGCCATTCAATTGGAAACCCCTTCTACCCCCTCTCTAGGTTATTTATCTCCAGATCCTTTCCACGTCATTTTTCCCATGGATGAGATGATTATGTCTATTATGGAAGACACCCCCTGGGACGATGGACATCATCGTTCCATCCTCTTCCTAGAACAACACACCATTGAGAGCTACCAATAGATATCGACCCCGTCGACCGTTGTTGTCATTTCTACCATTCCTGAGTCTCCACACGATGTGTTTTCTGAAGGGAACTTAAGTAATATCTCACCCACCATCCCCCTCGACATATCCATAAAACTTGGAATTGTCAAAAATGTGCATATCGAAGCTTCATGTTCCCCTGACGAAATTGTCACCTATAAGTCACTTTTCAAATAATTTTGTGACATCTTCTCTTAGAGCTATGAAGAAATGCTAGGTATTGACCCCAACACTGTGATACATGAGATTAAGACATACCCAGATGCTAAACCCGTTCGGAAACAACTTCGTCCAATCCACCCACGTAAAGCAGCCACTATAAAGCTTGAAGTCGAGAAAATTCTCAAAGCTAGCTTTATTTATTTGGTGACTCTCACTGACTGGGTTTCCAATCTCGTCCCAGTCGACAAGAAAAAAGGCACAATCCGCATGTGCATTGATTATAGGGATATTAACAAAGCATGCCCTAAAGATAACTTTCCTACCGCCTTCATCGACCAGATCGTCGACGATTGTGCCGGTAGTGAAATATTCTCTCTGATGGATGGTTTCTCTGGATATAATCAAATCAATATCGTTCCCGCAGACCAACACAAAACCTCTTTTATTTGCCCTTGCGGCACTTTTGCCTATCGGGAACTTCCTTTCGGTTTAAAAAACACTTGTGCAACTTTCCAGCATGCTATGTCTTATGCCTTCCATGATATTAAATCAGCCATATCTCAATGACTTACCCACTCATTCCATGCACCATGTAGATCATCCAATACACCTCCATGCCATTTTCCTTCGATGTCAATTTTACCATATACGCTTGAATCCCCACAAATGTGTTTTTTGCGTCAAATTCGACTGACTTCTAGGCTTTATTGTTTCACGTCAAGGGATCAGGGTATATCCTTTGAAGGTCGAGGCGATTCTCAATCTCCCTCCTCCTTCTTCGCTTCGCCAGTTACAAAGTTTGCAAGGGAACGCAAACTTTCTTCGTCGTTTAACCCTGAACTATGCTGAACTAACTCTTGGATTTACGTGACTGCTCAAGAAAGGGTCTAAGTTCGTATGGGATACCATTGCCAACAAAGCTTTCAAAACTTTGAAACTGTCTCTTACACGTACCCCACTTCTCTTCCCACCTGATTACGGTCGTGATTATTTCCTCTACCTCGTAGCCTCAGACTACACCATCTCTATGGTTCTCATTTAGGAGGATGATTCTCATGATGAACGTGTCATTTATTACTTGAGTTGGAGTCTCACGACTACCAAAACCAAGTATTTACATGGTGAAAAACTGGCCTTGGCAACTATCCAAGTAGTTCAATGTTTCTCGCACTATATCCTCTCTCGCAAGACTACGGTAATTTCTAACTGCAACCCTATGTAGCACATTCTTACACGTCAACTGCTAGGGGAAAAATACTCCAAATGGATTGTGATACTTTAGGAGTTTGACTTAGAATTCGAATGCGCCAAGTCCAAGAAATCCTTAGTGTTTTCCGAGTTGATATGCGATCTTCCCTACTCTGAGACGGAAAATGTAGCAGCCGATTCATTACCCGATGAATCCCTTTTCTTGATTAGTTTTGATGATCTTTGGTATGGAGATATCATCATATATCTCCAAACCCAGACTTTCCAACCCAATTTGTCTAGTACTGACCACCATCAAATACGCTACCAAGCCCGTCATTATATTATCCTCAGTGATAGTCTTTATCATTGTGGGATTGACTCCATTTTTCAACGTTGCCTCACGTTTGACGAAGCCGAGAAATCCCTAAATGAATTCCATTCTGGAGCCTGTGGCGGTCATATGTCTGGGTATTCTACTGCCTAGAAGATCTTGCGAGTAGGATATTTTTGGCCTTCTTTATTTAACGATTGTATAATTGTCATCCAAAAATGCCATGCTTGCCAGACCTACAACAATAAAATACGGTCACACCCTGGTCCTCTTCATTGTAGCCATAGATTATTTTACAAAATGGGTCGAGGCAATGCCAACATTTGACAACACTAGAAAGACCACAACATTATTCATATTCAATCACATCATAGCTTGTTTTGGTGTTCCTCAGGCTATAGTCACTGATCATGGTAGCCACTTTAGAAACTTCATGATGTTAGAACTCACTGAAAAGTTGGGTCTTCACCATGAAAACTCAACACCCTATTACCCACAAGCTAACGGCCAAGTCGAAGCAATTAACAAAGTCTTGATTACCATGCTTCGACGAATGATAGGGATTCACAAAACGAGTTGGCACACGATGTTGTTTTCAGCATTGTGGGCTTACCGAACATCTGTTAAGTCTTCTACCGGGTTTATACCATTCTAGTTAGTCTATGGTCTAGAAGCCATCCTGCTGATTGAATGTGAGATACACTCCCTAAAACTAGCCATTGAACTCCTCCCAAACACTTATGTCGAAGAATAACTTCTGTTGTATCTCATGCGATTAGACGAAACTCATCGTGATGCCACCCTAGTCATAGAAGCCCAGAAGAAACACGTCAAAGCCCAATACAACAAACATTTCAAGCCTCGCGTTTTCTCTAAAGGTGATCTGGTTCTCCTTTACGAACAAGATCGAGATATGCTAGGAGAAGGAAAATTTGAAGCTATGTGGTGAGGTCCTTATATCGTTAAACGAGTTTTGGAGAAAGGAGATTACGAGTTAGTGGACTACAATGGTATCCCTTTGAGTGAACCCAAAAATGGGTTGTACTTAAAGAAGTACTATGCCTAATATCACTTGTGCATGAGTGCTTGTATTTTATTGTACCATACCTTTTGTGTGTTACTGTAGTATGTGTTTTTTCGTTATTTGGTCTCTTCCCTTGACTGCTTATATTAAATTGTGCTTGGTTTCCATATGTCGAAGTCTTTGCTACCCCACATTGGCTTCGCTGATGGCGCTAGCCGTAGTACTCAGAACCTTGCATCTTCTGCTTGGGCAATTTACGCCCCTTTAAATGAACTTATCACTCTACGAGGTGTGTGTCTCATCTGTGCGACCAACAATATTGCAGAATATAGTGTCATCATCAAATTTTTGATTGACTCTATTTCACTCAGTATCCGCCACCTGATTGTATGAATCGATTCGCAGCTAGTAGTACTACAACTAAGTATTGTCTATGCTATTCGAATTCCTACTTTATTACGGGTATATTTACGAATTCGCCTCTTGGAACGTTATTTTGATTATATTGAGTATCAACACATTCCTAGATGTCTAATTACATTGACTGATGCATTAGCTAACTATGTATTAGATAGACATTTGTGCCATTTATAAACCAATCACACCACATGTATCACACAACACAAGATAAGCCGGTAGAAGCCGTATATATGTATATAACGATAAATTTTTTTTACAAAAAGTTTCTATCCAAGGACCAAAATCTGAAAATGTGAAGCTCATGGCTTCTAAAAAATAGCATCATGGGTGATGCTCACGATAACACACAACTTCCTGGGCCACCCTACAAAGCAGTCGACTAATAGACTTTGACACGCCCATAGTGTGGCATTGATAATGCCTAGGGATCTCCCCAATATCCATATCTGGGATGTCAGCGGTCAACCCCTCCAAGTTCTGCTCCACTGCCTCGTAGTCTTTGGCATCCCATCGTGCCACTGTAGCCACCTCTCCTTTCCATTGAATAGGATCCATTCCTAGAGGTCGATATGGCCCCACATCTGTGTCATCAAAAAGATATTTTTTGATTAGTTCTTGAACAAACATAAAAACATTTTATATGATAAAACTTGCAAAAATAATTAAAAATAACAAAATGTGTACTTCTTACCTAAATCAACCCACTGAGCATCCTCAGGAAGGGCCAAATACGTATCCCCTTGGAAATACAAACTAGCATATGCATAGTCATCAATCATCAGCATCTGGGGCCGCAACTAGTCGAAAAATGAATCATTGTACTTGATGATGGGCCCAGCTACATGTCGGGCCATGAGGTTGCACCACCTCAACATCGTCAAATCCTGTGGGGCCAGTAAACCCCAATCAACCTATAATCTCAACAATGGGACCCTCTCAAGGAAGAAGGAGACCAAAAATGATCCATACCCAAACTGCTTCAAGTTGCCCCTCCTGCACTTCGTCAATTGCCTCTTCATCTTGTGGAGAACTGTATCCGACCAATTGAAGACTCATGGCTCTGTGCACTCTATGGCGTATTGGAAGTAGCTCTGGAGAGCCATGTGTGGAGCCGCGCTCCCAACCATGCATGCTATAGTGAACAAAATGGTTCACAGGGTCAAGCCTTGGACCCCCCAAATAGCAACCTTGCCCTTGCTTCTTTCTACCTCAGGAACACAGTACTGGTGACAATACTCACTCATAGGGAGTCTTCCACCTCGGCTATCGGTCAAGATAGCGTGGTACCTATGCCGTGATAACCCTGTTAGAAAGTAGATATCCTTGATATCTAGGGTCAATGTGTGGACTCCCACATGAAACAACTGTTGGTCCACGTCCCACATATGAACTGGGTATTCCAACAATCTGAGTTGGGCCCTCATGCCTAGAATCCTAAAGAATTTCAAGAGCCCACAATCTTAGAGGGAAGCAATGGTACCTAGGTCATTTTCGGCAATGGAATCCTCCTCCTCATGTTCTCTTTCTCGCCACTCCAGCATCGTGATGGTCAAATACCTGCACAAGGACCATAAGAGAAGGGTCAACAACTTATTTCAAACCTTGGCATAATTTTTATTGAGCAATAGACAAATTAAAATTTCATTTTTCAGCCCCTGTAGGTTCCCCTTTAGCACAGTGCGAGATTCTCGCAGGTTCCCTTAAGGCCACCTGCGAGAATCCTAGATTCTCACAGGTCCTGCATGGCCAACTTGCGAGAAATCTTGGGTGCAAGTTCTGGCCCTAAAATGAACCTAAAACTCTGAAAATTGCCAATGAAAACTAAACATAAACCATGGAAAAGGTAGAAGATCAAGAGCTTACCTCATTGGTGAAAATGGTTCGCCAAATGGTCACTTGTGCCTCCTATGATCAAGCAACAAAATTTGGGGGAAAATGAGGTGTATTGGGCAAATTTTTTGGCAAAATCACAATGAAAATGGTAAAATCCCTTTTTACTGATATTTATTCACTTTTTACCATTTTTTGTTGATTTTTATATTGTTTTGTCTATAAAACCTAATGCCTAATAGTCCTATGCGTGTGACTTTTTGTAGATATAGCAACTTTGAAGTCCACACGAAGGAGTACGAATGTTTTTTCTTTTTGTCGCATGTACGACTGCATTTTAGGGTTTTTAGGAAAACCATGAGCTCAGTCTTCGTTCGTTCTCATGCTCGGAAATACATGAGAACGTAACCAAGTATACTTTTCTCATCTTTTTGTACTCGTCATGGTAACACAAAAACAATGAACGAAAAGGAGTGTTCTTTAAGCTCTTTTCATGCTCCATTAAAACGAAAAGATGGCCGAGCAATCTTGTTCTGTTCATGCTCGTAAAAGTATCTAAAAAAAACATTCAATGGGCGATAGTTTATCACTTTTTCGGTCTTGTCGAACTCTTATGAAAAAGGAACTGAGAGAGTTCTCTTTAAGTGTTTTTCAGACTCTCAAAACATGAAAAACCCTCGAATTTTCTATCCTTGGACTCATTAAACAAACATTGACAGACCCATAATGGGACTGAGCCACTCCTTCCTAGGGTTCGTTAAATATATTCCTAGGGACTCGTCCAAAGGATGAGCTTACATCAACAAGAATATGTTATCCTCCTCAAGCTTGCATAAAAATAAAGAGGTACTCGCCAGAAATGGTGGGGGAAATTTTGGGAAAGGGATGTGTTTTCATATTCATATTAATGGTAGTAAGCGTCGCTCTTGAACATGACACCTCCTATTCATCATTTGAAGCCGGTTTAGGAAATCCATTTGTTTCTCATTCGACTTGCTACAAGGACATATCCTGGGTCATATTTGAGTCAGTGCTACCAAGTCCTTGGTCATGTCATTCATATGTTCAAGAGAAGTTCATCCAAGCCCTCTATTGAGTCGGCCATCTACAGTTGTCCATTCTTACTATGTCAACCTTCCCTATTTCCATTTCAACCTGTATTCATACTCTGTTCCACCTTCAAAATCTATTACTTATTCCATGTCATTAATGGGGGATACATCAAGGACCTACAGTGACGAGTCTTGTTCCGTCGAATCCAACTCATTATCCAGAAACAAGACTTAGAAATCATCTGGTACCTTGGAACTTGCATGCCTCAATGGCAGGTTTCCTCACTTTCGACAGTGGGTTTTCATTATTGACCCCTGATCGGGAGGTTCTGTCGAGTGTTTGACCTCAAATCATTTATTCACATTCATTGGATTGTACTAGTGTACCTTGGGAGTCATTGACCTTAATGGTGATTTCCCTCGCACTTGTAAATGGTTTCATCAATGACTGGTAATCAAGTGGTTTCTACCATGTTCGACTTCAGCACATGTAATCACTTGGCTAGATTCATACTTTTAGGTGATGGGATTGAAGACCCTGGGTCTCATCTTTTCGATCCAGGCTATGATGGAGTATGTATGATTTGCATCGGCACATAGATCCACTTTGTATGTCATGTGGCTATGTTGTCTTAATTTAAGTCTTCTCTCATAGATCCACAGTGTATTCCTAGTGGATGTGCAGTATTTTGATGGCATGGATCCATGGTGTATGATTGGTGGCCATGAACTACATTCACGATGTCATCCATTTGTGATCTGAGTATGGGATTGCCTACCTCAGAACTAGTATTGTATTCTGCAGATGCTTGGTTGTTTGCAGGTTTCCGATTAGGTGTGCTCCTGGTCTCTGACACACACACTCAGTTTACAAAGTATTTTGGCTGTCACAAGTTTCAGCCTCATACTTTGGGGGGAATTCTATTACACATGATTTTTGTCACTCTGGTGGTGTCTCAACAGTGATTTATTCAAGCTCCCAACAAGGAATTTTTGCCTGAAAAAACTGGCTCCTGTCTTCTTCCAAGAACATATTTTTAAGATGAGTTCACAGGCTGCCTATGGTCTAGGGTGCGAGAATCCTTCATTCTTGCAGGCCACCCACACTTAGGGTGTGAACTTCTCATAGTCTGATCCATATATAGGGTGCAAACCTATTTTTAATCTTGGAAAGGAGAAGAGGTCTCGAGAGTTCTAGAAGGGAATCTTCTAGAAAATGAGTTGGCATTCGTATGGTTGTCATTCTACTGACTTCTCAGATTTGATGGGATCATCCTCATCCATGTAACCATCTCTCCTTCTATATATTGAAAGGTTTCTCATGGAAAAGTTTAAGCAAGATTGAATGAATAATTGGTGAAAGAATGATGTGAAGAAACCTGCTTGGACAGAAGCTTGAAGGCTCTATTTGGTCTATCAAGAGGAATTGCATCTTCTTCATGCAAGTATAGAGCAAGTGTGTGTGTTGGAACCAAGGGTCACTAAAAGGAATCTTTCAACATCAAGGCAATCAGGTTGTATCTTCTACTTTCAATTAATATGATACAACGACACGTCCCTTTCCCATAAAGTCACTCTTTCTTTATTGTGTAATTCCTTGATCATATGCATAGGTTGACATTGAACATACTTTTATATCTTCACTTTGGTTGGTTTGTGTTGTCTTGGAATTGAATTCATGAGAGAACCAGAGAGAAGCGGGAACAAAAGAGACCTAAGGAAGTGATATAAAGGTATGTCACTTATTCTTTCTCTTTAGTAGATTCAATGACTACAACTTAGGGAAAGAGTCATGTCCTATCCTATTTTGTTCTAGATCTAGGGAGATCTGTTAGTGTCCGCACCTACCGATTTTTCCGATAACACAGATCCCCACTCATTCCTAGACTGCAAGCACCTGAGAATTGTATTCACCCATAGAACTATCTCGGGTGAGACTGCGCAGTGCATTCTGTATGTTGTGTTACCTTCTGGTTTACCAGGAGGGATGGTAGTTTTAGAGAGTTTTGTTGGAAACTTGTTTAGAGTTGAACCCGGGTTAGACCAAGAAGTAAAAGTGAGAGAAGTAGCCAACAATGTAAAATACCATTTCCTAATAGATATGGTGGAAAGTAACAAGGTTCTACTGGATAAAGTAGACACGTTGGAAAACATAGAAGACTCGAACTTGATCAAGTCTATGAGTACTATGAAGTGCTCTTGGTGTAGAGAGGCAATGGGAATTGATGCCCTGGGTATGTGAATTAAAGTTCAAAAGGAATCTTTTGGCTTAAGAAAATAAGACAACAAGTGGGATAATGTTGGGTTGTTATATTATTTGTAGTGAAAGATGTTGTGAATCGATTTATGGTCAAAGTCAAAGTGGATAGACAACAAGTCAAAGGTCGAGGTTAGTCAACTGGGTAAAGTCAAAGTCGAAGGTCGAGGCAGTTCAACATGGTAAAGTAATCGACAACAAGTTTAAGAGGTCAAGCAACAAGAGGTCGAAAGGAGGGCATGTGGTGACTGAATGCATGCTGACTGGTAGATGAATGGTAATCTGACTTGGTAGTTGACCGTAACATAATCCTGAGATTCACAGAATTTGTAGCCAATGATCTGCATGGATATGTAACCTTTTTTGTGTGCCATTTATTTAGGGTTTTTTCTACTATAAAGCCTATAAAGAGGTGTTTTGTAAGGCCAAAAAGGCTAATATTGAATCTTTAGATGATAAATGGATAATCACCAAGAGTCTGTAATTTAGAGGTTGTTATTCATGTAGATGTAAGTCAGATTGGCTACAGGTCTTTTCTTACACAATCAACAGGGTATGATGTCGATTGTGTGTTAGGTGTGGAAAAAGGTTATACATGTAACCTTTTATTCATATTGAATAAGACAACAAGAGAGAATAACGCTCAAGGAATGTTGGTTTTCCCAGTTTGCGTTTCCAGGGTAAAATATTTGTGTATTGTGTGATTGCTTTGTCATTTATGTTCTGGATTAAATTATTCTTCTCTTCTTCTAGGTTTAGTGTGGAATTGTATCTCATTTCCTGAAAGTAAAATCCTCATTATAACATTCTAGAACAACATGATGTTGGTTCAACCAATTCATACCGATTAGGCAGTCATATGAGCCCAAAGGTGTGATATTCAAATATTCTCTTTTACTTAATCCATTCATATATATTGGGCATGCCTTAACCATCTCATTAATATTCCTTTTATCTCTTATAGCTAGTTTCACCAATAAAGGTGTACCAATATTGCTTCTTGGAAATTGAAATCTTTCCACCATCTTAGGATCTAGATAACTATGACTAGCTTCTGAATCAATTAAAATAACAATGGGTTGGTTGTTGATCTTACCTTCCACTTCAATCATATATGACTGCAACTTAGGCTGCTTGTTATCCATAGTTGCTTAGATCCCAAGTTCATTTCTTCTTATGTCCTCCACTATTTTAGCTTGTTGTACATTGTGAAAATTCCTCACTTTTTCACCTCTGTGAGGGTAATCTCTGTACATATGATCTCCCCCACAAACCCAACATTGAATAGGTTGTTTTCTTGTTATTTTACCCATTGTCTCTGCCATCTTGGGTTCCTTAGGAGCTGGTTGTCCTTGAGAATTATTTCAGAAGAATGGTGGATTTGTCCCCTTCCTCCTTTATTCCATATTTCTCTTTGTCTTGTCTTCCCACGCATTTTGGAAAGTTGTTCTTCCTCTATGCTGATCATAAAGGAATTTATCTCTCCTTATGGTTTCTTYTGGTGTCTTGGGATCATCATACCRTATCTTTTTGCTAATAAATGATGGCATCCCACTCAGGTACCTTTGAATATTAACTTGTTCATCCTTGATAAAATAAACATATTTTATCAGCTCTAAGAACCTCCTTTCATACTCATCTATGTTCATACTCCCAAGCTTGAGTTCAAAGAACTCCTTCATCTTCTTATAATAGTATCATTTGGTTAAGTACTTTTTTTTTAAATACCTTTTGAATTCTTTCCAGGTAACCTTTTTCTCATCAATGTGTTTCACTTGCAAAAAATGATTCCACCACATTGATGCTTTTCCTTTGAGTTGATATATGGAAATTCTTCCTTTTTCCCATGAAGAGTAATTCTGCAATTGAAAATAATTTCTCATGCCCAACAACTAGGTCTCAACATATTCATCCTTCTTGTGTTCACTATCAAATCTAGGTGGTTTTATTTTATTCATTTCTCCTTGTAGCTAATCCACTCCACACTTCTTATGCTTCCTGACAGGGGATGGACTTGAACTACTATGTGTTATCCTAGTTGAATCCCTTGGGGAGTGATGGTGATGCATACCAAACCTTCTATTTCTTCTCCTCTTATCATGAGACTGAAGACTCCSTTATTTTMTTGACTCATTTTCCTTATCCATCTTCTTCTCTATTCTATACAAGCTCTGCATTAACTTGATGTTTAATCCTTCTTGCTTCTCCTTGGCTTTCATAAGCTTCTGGTTATTATCTTTATAACTATGGGCATCCACTTTCAAACATTTTATGGTCTCCACCAAGTTCATACTCTCTTCCTTTCAGTATTATCCATGCCCATTGGATTGTATTACTGCAACATCCACACCCATACCAAACATTCTTCCTTCATCTTCATAATTTTAAGTTCCTTGGGCATCATCCATGTCTTGGTTTACTCGTATTCCTTTTGAATTCTTCTTATGTTGAATTATGTTCTTAGTTCTTCAAAATGTGTATGCAAGATGATTTGTAACGCTACAAGAATTTAGCAAATCCATCATTTTATACAACAATATGTTCTTTAGAATTATATTAGAACTAATTTATTTATGATTTCTTGTGAATTATTAATATATATATATATATATATATATATATATATATATAATTCACAAAAAATCATAAATAAATTAGTTCTAATATAATTCTAAAGAACATAATGTTGTATAATATATATATATATATATATATATATATTACATTCTTGAGTGAATACATGGACTCCGCTATCCATGAATCCTCAATACTAGTTTTCATGTCCCCCTTCAAACATTTGAGCCGAAAGACTATAAATGGCATTTCAGAGAAGAGAATTAAATTAGCTCGAGCATCTTAACTTCAATGCTCAACCATCATCTAATTATCTTTGAATTAGATCTCAATCATTATAATTATTTCAGCCCAGGTCTAAGGTCTTCATTTATTCACTTCAAACTTTTGTGTCTTTCAAAATACACTCTCACTTTTTGTCGCCCTTAGATTGCTCCCATTCTTAAAAATTATACTATATTCATGGGGTCACGGGTGGTGGACTCCCAGAATCTTAGCCTATATTCATACCTTCCATGAACCTACCACCAAAACTTAGCTTCTTTTTTCTTCGTGGACTCATGGACTCATGAATTCGCAGACTCATAATCATGTAACCTTTCTTTCATAAGTTCGTCTAAGAAGTCTCATCACTTAATCATTTTTCCATAGTTGGCCTACCACATGGCTTCACATCACTTTCCAACTATCATCCCATTCAAAATGTACCTGCCACTATGGGAGTAAACATATTTCTTCTACCACATTATCTAACACATGGCCTCCATGTCATGTCGACATCATCGTACAAACAAATAACCAAATGTTTTCCGATTTTGCTTATTTTCAAAATTTTCAAGGAGGCTCAATTTTTCACTTATTTTTTTGGCCACCATTAGATATGGTAATTAATATCAATACAACCAAATTGGGTATGTAGATACAAAATTTACCTTCCCCTCTCTTTAAATTTTCCTCTTGCGCATTAAATTCATCTTGAATTACTCTGCAAAAATTGGGGCTTTTCCCAATTTTGCCTTAATTTTGTCATGGGCACCATGGTCGCTCTGTACCTTCAAAATTTGGCCATGTATGGGACCAAATATACTCAATTAGAGACTAAATTTTCTTATACTTAATTTTCTAGCTCGATTCTTCACATTACCCATGAAATTTATCTCAATTTTGCTGTAGTAATTTAATAAAACAAGATGCAGACATACTACATATACTTTCTCAATGAATTTCCACTTCAACGTTCTGTTAACTTGGCCCATCGATGCTCATTGTTGAAAAATGGGCTTTGATACCACTTTGTAATTTCCCTAGCAACCTAGATTGGGACACCACATACAAATCTCCTTTTTTTCCATCTCTGATACCACTTTGTAATGTTCCCAACCACCTGTTGTGCTATGCTACTTAAAATTTTGAACTCTGATACTAATTTAAATCATAAAAATACTCTACAAATGCACAAATTCATACAAAATAATAATGAAAAATATGCATGCAACATATGCAAGAAAACCCATGAAACAAAATGCATAAATATTAATGCAACCCCTGAATTAACACAATTAAATTACTAAAATGTTTTGCATATGAACAGAGTTGAGAATAATAACAATAATAATTTATAAACACCATTATCACTAAGATTCCATAGTAGAAGACACATAATTATACACACAATATAAAATAAGAACATGAAAGACACTTATCTCATGAAATAAACACCAACTGCATCCAGACCTTCGATGTTCCTCCCAGCCTTACACCACAACACATGTTGGTCCTAAAGTCTGTATTTGACTGCTAAAGGGGAAAGCTAGGCCACCTCAAGTTTAGAATAGTTGATTTTTAATTTTTGTTGGTCAGTTAGAGGGTTGGTTCTACCAAGACAATAACATGGTTGGGTTGGAAAATGGATACAGAGGAAGGTTCTCCTTGGCTAGTGGCACACAAATGATAGACAAGTGAAATAATAAAAACAAAGGGAAACAACAAACGACTCAATAAATAATCTACTGCAAGAAGTTTAATATTTAAAAAGTCATTTCAAGGCATTAAAATTGTATCAAAAACATAATAACTCCCTCAGGTTGCGATAAAAGAAAATATTCACCAAGCATTAGCTATTTTCATAGGTTTCATATCAACAAAAACAAGTTATACAATAGCCAAAGGAAATGAAATGTACTTTTCACAAATAAAAAACTGCATTCAAGATAAGATAAAAACACATGAATATTTGAATAGAACACTGTCATCAGGAGTATGTGCACTAGGTAGAGAGATTTAATCCATGCATAGAATGGGTCCAACCAGTATGATGTATTGCTATCCTTTCCCAAAACCTCTGACCCTCAAAACATACAAAAACTGCATATTTATCAGGGTTGCAAAGGCTCTCGTCCATCTGGGACTGAGACTTAACTCTACATTAACAATTGTAGAACAACTTATTAATTTGACAAAAACATTTCTAGATTACATCAATGTATACTTCATACTTGAATTAATAAAAAAGAGTGGTCATTATCACACATAGAAGACCACGTATTATGCTTTAAACTAAACAGAGTCTTGAATTGAATAATTGAAAACTGACAGTAGTGATGAAACTGGACTAATGCGAGCGTTGGAATGAAATGAGACTGTGGCAAAAACTGATTTGGAGTGATAGAGTTGAGTTCTTCATTACTCATGGCATGCACGCTCATTGTTGGAGGCCACTATAGACAACTGGATGTGAAATGTGAAAATCTCCCAAAGTGACATGGTGACTTGACGTCATATAAGCACGTGATTCCAGAAGTTTTCGAGGGTGGTTTGGATCCACACCGGTCTGAATCTCGCAATACACTACCAACTGCCACATACCTCATAAGCTATACCATGATTTCAATTGCAAGACTGCTCTGGAAGATTAACATTCAAGCATTTTATGTCCCCTCAATGAAGTGTGGTCGTTGATCATGTTGCAATCTATGATCTAGGTAACCATGCTATTTTAGTGCCCCTGCTAAATTTATATCTGTCTTCCATATTAGAACTCAGCTAGCCTATGGTGCAAATTTCTTATATCTCGAGATATTTTGAAAGTGGAGCATGAATATATCCCGAAGTGACATTCTCATAGTTGACGTGGAAGTCTCTCGTCACTTCAGGACTTTGGTCTTCAGGAGCTCAGGATGTAAAGAATGGGAATATCCTGAAGTAAATTTCTCACGGTTGACGTGGAAGTCTCTCGTCACTTTTGGACTTCGAGATCTGGGAGCTCAGGATGAAAATCATGGGAATCTCCTGTAGTAAATTTCTCCAGGTTGTTGTGGCAGTTTCTCGTCACTTTAGGACTTCGAGCTTTTGGCACTTTGGGATTTTGGGAGTTCGGGATGTAAAGCATGGGAAT
Organism: Picea mariana; assembly: GCA_032191745.1. Classification (NCBI taxonomy): domain Eukaryota; kingdom Viridiplantae; phylum Streptophyta; class Pinopsida; order Pinales; family Pinaceae; genus Picea; species Picea mariana. The sequence goes on along the minus strand of JASDQU010437618.1, from coordinate 8,433 downwards.
CTCCTGAAGTAAATTTTTCTTGGTTGATGTGGTAGTCTCTCGTCACTTCGGGACTTTAGGATTCAGGAGCTCGAGATGTAAAGCATGGGAATCTCCTGAAGTAACTTTCTCCTGGTTGACATGGCAGTCTCTCATCACTTCGACATTGCAAAGTTTTGGGATGTAAAGCATGGAAAACTCCCATAGTAAATTTCTCCCGGTTGAAGTGGTAGTCTCTTGTCACTTCGAGACTTTGAATTTTTGGGATGTAAATCATGGAAAACTCCCATAGTAACTTTATCCCAGTTGACGTGGAATTCTCTCATTACTTTGGGACTTCGGGCTTCGGGAGATCAGGATTGAAAGCATGGGAATCTCACGAAGTACCTTTCTCCTCATTGGCATGGCAGTCTCTCTTCACTTCAGGACTTTGAGAATTCGAGGGTTCTCTCTTGATGTTAAACCCTGCATGATTTTGACACTCCCATTGCACAAAAACCGTCAATTTGGGTGGTCTGTTGAATCTCCACCATTAAATTTTAATCTGTCTGATCCTACAATATGAGCCTGAAATTGACAACTTTTGAATTGTTGTTTTTTTCTCGCTGAAGATTATTGTGCATACAAGGAATTGATTGACCTGGATGTCTCCTGCACATAGGAAAGGATTGGTGGGCTTGTTGTATGCTTTATTAGTGGAAAACATGATGACAAGTATTTCAAACTCAAACCAGACATGTGTTTATCCTTCAAGAAAAATAGAAAAAAATTGCACAAAGAATCAATCAAGCAAGACAATAAGGAAAACCAAGTCATTGAACAAATGGGAAACCAAACTTTATCAACTTTAAGAGGAATATTTCATGAACAAATGGGCATCCGCTTATTGTCCTCCTACTGCACGCGGGTATCCATGGGCTAACCCAAAACAGCCTGCGGGTACCTAACAAAGCAAAAAATCAGGAAAGTTTCCGCCGGGACATGGGGCTTTTTGTCAGTTAACTGGAACGCCGAGCCATGCATGGCCGAGAGTTTGCCAAGAAACCTAGCTCCTTCCAGCCTATAAAAGGAGGGGTAGG
>JASDQU010437617.1:16218-28559 GCA_032191745.1 Picea mariana | reverse complement strand
CTGGCGAGTACCTCTTTATTTTTATGCAAGCTTGAGGAGGATAACATATGCTTGTTGATATAAGCTTATCCTTTGGATAAGTCCTTCGGAGTATGTTTAACGAACCCTAAGAAGGAGTGGTTCGGTCCCATTACGGGTCTGTCGATGTTTGTTTAACGAGTCCAAAGATAGAAAAATCGAAGGTTTTTCATGATTATAGAGTCTGGAAAAACACTTAAAAGAGAACTCTCTCAGTTCCTTTTTCGTAAAATAGTCCGATGAGACCGAAAAAGAGATAAATTATCGCTCACCAGACACTTTCTTCAAATACTTTATCGAGCGTGAAAATAGCAAGGTCACTCGGCTATCTTTTCATGTTTAGAGAGTCTGAAAAGAGCTTAAAGAGGACTCCAGGGGGGTTCCTTTTTCGTATAACCTTGTTGAGCCCGAAAAAGTGATAAAAGTATGTTTGATCGCGTTCTCATGTATTTTCGAGCGCGAGAACGGACAAATACCACGCTCGAGGTTTTATACAAAAACCATAAAAAAAAAAATCAAAGCATGGATGAAAAAAGAAAAATTATGTCTGCATCCCTGTAGATGAACATCGAAATCGTTATGGCTACAAAAGTTACACTCAAAAGGACATTAGGGATTAGGGTTTAATAGATAAATAATTATTAAAAAACCAAATAACATGGTAAAAGTAAATAAAAAGGAGTAGAACTCTTTTTACCATATCATTTTCACTTTTCCACTATTTGAGCCCAAAAACCCCTCTTTCACCCTCGAAGTTCAGTGTCATATTGCGGGAGTTACGAGCGTCCATTCGTCGAGCCGTCAACGACAGTGAGGTAGGCTCTTTGTCCTCTACTCTTTCATGGTTTTGTTTTGCATTTTCATTGGTAAAAAATTCATTTTTGGGTTGATTTTGTGAGCCCTACTTGCGCGCTGCCATTCTCGCAGGTGGGTACATGGGACCTGCGAGAATGGGCCATTCTCGCAGGTGAGCCCACAGTAGCTTGCGAGGTTCTCGCACTGTGCCCAAAGGGAACCTGTGAGAACCGCAAAGCACAATTTGTTTTTAAAAATTTACTCAATGAAAGAGACCCAATTCATGAATAGAGTTGCTAATCCTCTCTTTGTGCTTCTTATGCAGGAGATTGGCCATCAAAATGGTTCTTGAATGGCGTGAAAGGGAGCACGAAGAAGACAACACTATTGTCGAAAATCATCCACCCACTATTTCTGCATTGAGAAACTGTGGCCTTCTGAAGTACTTTCGTATCCCGGGCATGAGGGCCCAAGTCAGGTTATTAGAGTACCTTGTGCATATGTGGGATTCTGATCAGCAGGTATTTCATGTGGGGGTCCACACACTGTCCTTAGATATTGAGGACATTTACTTTTTGACTGGACTGTCACGGCGTGGGTACCATGTGAGCCTAACTGATAGCAGAGGAGGTGGGCTTCCCATGAGTGAGTACTGCCGCATACACTGCGTTCCCGAGGCAGAGAGGAAGAAAGGAAAAGTAGCTATTTGGGGGGTATGGGATTTGACCCTCCGTACTATCTTGTTCACCATAGCTCAGATGGAGAGGAGCTCTGCTCCTCACATGGCGCTACAAAGTTACTTCCAGTATGCTATAGAGTGTACTGAACCTCGGGTTTTCAACTGGGCAGATGCTGTGCTTTGTAGTATGAAAAAGCAGTTGACCAAATGCAGCCGAGGTGAACTGAATCAATTCGGGTATGGATCTTTGTTGGTGTCCTTCTTCCTTGAGAGGGTTCCATTACTTAGGCTGCAGGTTGAGTGGAATTTACCGGCTCCCAGGGATCCAAGGATGCTGAGATGGTGTCGGCTCATGGCCCAACACGTAGCTGGACTGATCATCAAGTATGATGATATCTTCTTTGACTGGCTTCAAACACGGATGTTGATGGTTGACAATTATGCTTATGCCGGGTTGGATTTCCAAGGAGATCCGGACTTAGTACTGCCAGAGGATGCTCAGTGGGGGGAACTTGGTAAGAAGTACACACATTTTTTCTTTTTAAATGTTTTTGTGAATTTTAATCATATTCAAATGTTTTTTATATGTTCGTCCAAAGACTAAAAACAAACTTCATTTTTTATGACACATATGTTGGACCTTACCGACCTCCTAGTACTTCTCCCATTCAGCGGCAAGGAGAGGTAGCACCAGTGCCACAATACACCGAGGATTATCAAGTAGTGGAACAAAACCTAGAGGGCTTGACCGCAGATATTCCAGACATGCCTCTTGAAGAGGTTCCATGACACGATCAACGTCATACAGTAGGGGTGTCAGGGTCCATGAGTCGACTGCTCCATAGAGTTGCCTGGGCAGTTGTGTGTTACCGTGAACGTCATCCATGATGTCACTTTGTAGAAGCTATGAGCTTCATATTTTGACATTTTGGTCTTCGGACAAAACTTTTTGTAAAAAACCCTTTTGATCGTTATATATACAGACGACTTCTACCGGTTTATCATGTGTTGTGTGAAAATTGATGTGATTGATTTATAAATGATTCAAATGTCTGTCTAATACATAGTTAGCCAATGCATCTTTTAATGTATTTAGACATCTAGGAATATGTTGATATTCAATGTAATCAAAATAACGTTCCAAGAGGCAAATTCGCAAATACACCCGTAACAAAGTAGGACTTCGAATAGTATAGACATTACTTAACTGTAGTACTASAAGCTGCGAATCGAGTCGCACAACCAAATGAYGRATTCCGAGMGAGATAGMATCAACCAATAATTCAATAAYGRCGYWWTACTCTGCAATGTTGTTGGTCRCACRACCGAKRCACACACCTCGTAAGGAGACAAGTTCRTTYRTAGGGGCRTAAATTGCCCAYRYARCRGAAGCAAGGTTMTGAGTACTACRGCTAGYGCCATCAGCGAAGCCAATATAGGGTAGCGAAGACTCCGACATCTGGAAATCAAACACAACGTCACATAAGGGCAGAGACCAGATAACGACAAAAGCAAGCTATAGTAACACACAAAAAGTATGATACAATAAAAATACAAGTACTCATGCATAGATGATTTTATGCATAGTACTTCTTCAAGTACAACCCATTCCTGGGTTCACTCAAAGGGATACCATCATAATCTACCAATTCATAAGCTCCTTTTTCCAAAACTTGTCGAACGACATAAGGACCTCGCCGCATGGCTTTGAATTTCCCTGCTCCTAACATATCTCGATCTTGTTTATAGAGGAGAACAAGATATCCTTCGGAGAAAACGTGAGGCTTGACATGCTTGTCGTATTGGGCCTTGACGCGCTTTTTCTGAGCTTCTATGACTATGGTAGCATCGCGTCAAGTTTCGTCTAATCGCATAAGATACAATAAACGTTCTTCCTCAACACAAGTGTTGGGTAGGAGTTCAACAACTAGTTTTAAAGAGGGTATCTCACATTCAATCGGGAGAATGGATTCCACACCATAGACTAACTGGAAATGTGTAAACCCAGTAGCGGACTTGACGGATGTCTGGTAAGCCCACAATGCCGAAAACAACATTATGTGCCAACTTGTTTTATGAATTCCTATCATTCGTCGGAGCATAGTTATGAGAACCTTGTTAATTGCTTCGACTTGACCATTGGCTTGTGGGTAATAGGGCGTTGAGTTATCATGGCGAAGACCCAACTTTTCAGTATCTTCAGACATCATGAAGTTTCTAAAGTGGCTACCATGATCAGTGACGATAGGTTTGGGAACACCAAAACGAGCTATGACGTGATTAAAAATGAATAATGCTGCGGTCTTTCCAGTGTTTTCAAATGTCGCCATCGCTTCGGCCCATTTCGTAAAGTAATCGACGGCTACAATAATGTAACCATACCCCTTGGCCAAGTGAGGGTGACATGTCATGAAATCGATGCCCCATTTTGCAAAGGGACCAACTGAGACCATAGGGTGAAGAGAAGCAGGATGTGACCGTATCTTGTTATTATAGGTCTGGTAAGCATGGCATTTTTGAACGATGATTATGCAGTCGAGAAATAACGAAGGCCAAAAATACCCTGCTCGTAAGATCTTCTAGGCAGTAGCATACCCAGACATATGACCACCACAGGCTCCAGAATGACAGTCATTCAGAGCTTTCTCGGCTTCGTCGAATGTTAAACAACGTCGAAAAATAGAGTCAATCCCCCAACGATAAAGAGTATCCCTGAGGATAATGTATTGACGAGCTTGATATCATATTCGACGTCGTTCAGTACTGGACAAAGTTGGCCAAAAAGTCTGGGTTTGGAGATATATAATGATATCACCATACTAAAGATCATCAGTGCTAATAAGGAAAAGAGATTCATCGGGTAATGAATCAGCTACTACATTTTCCATTGTAGAATGGGGAAAGTCGCATATCAACTCAACAAAGACTATGGACTTCTTAGACTTGGCGCGTTCGAATTCCAAGTCAAACTCCTGAAGTATCACGATCCATTTCGAGTATTTTCCCCCTAGCAATTGACGGGTGAGAATGTGTTGCATAGGGTTTCAATGAGAAATCATTATAGTCTTGCGTGAGAGGATATAGTGCCGGAAGCATTGGACGGCTTGGACGGCAGCGAAGGCCAGTTTTTCGACATGTAAATACTTGATTTCAGTAGGCGTTAAACTTCGACTCAAGTAGTAGATAACATGTTCATCATTAGCATCATCCTCTTGGATGAGAACCATACCAATGGTGTAATCCGAGGCAGCAAGGTAGAGGAAATAATCGTGACTATAATCGGGGGGAAAGAGAAGCGGAGCACGTGTTAGGGACAATTTCAAAGCTTCAAAAGCATTGTTGGCAATGGTATCCTAGACGAACTCCGAACCCTTTTTTAAGAGCCGCGTAAATCCATGAGTTATCTCAGCATAATTTGGGATAACACGATGAAGAAAGTTTGCTTTCCCCTGCAAACTTTGCAACTGGCGAAGAGTAGAAGGAGAAGGGAGATTAAGGATCGCCTCAACCTTTAAAGGATCCACTCGGATCCCTTGACGCAAAACGATAAAACCTAGAAGGCGGCCGTATTCCACGCAAAAAACGCACTTATGAGGATTCAAACATATACGATAGAACCGCCAGTGAACGAAAATGGCTCGGAGGTGAGTTGGGTGATCGACTCGATGCATTGAATGAGCGGGTAAATCGTGCTTGATATCATGGAAAGCATTGAACGATGTGCTTGATATCATGGAAAGCATAAGACATAGCGCGTTGAAAAGTGGCACCAGCGTTCTTGAGACCGAAAGGAAGTTTTCGATAGGCAAAAGTGTCCCAAGGACAAATAAAAGCAGTCTTATGTTGATCCTCGGGAACAATGTTGATTTGCTTATAGCCGGAGAAACCATCCATGAGAGAGAAGATTTCACTTTCGGTGCAATCGTCGACAATCTGATTGATGAAGGGGGTAGGAAAGTTTTCTTTGGGACAAAATTTTTTGATATCCCTATAATCAACGCATACACGAATAGTGCCTTGTTTCTTGTCAATCGGGACAAGATTGGAAACCCAGTCTGTGAGAGCCATCGGATAAATAAAGCCAACTTTTAGAAGTTTTTCAACTTCGAGCTTGATAGCAGCCGCTTTACGTGGGTGAACTAGATGAAGGCATTGCCGGATGGGTTTAGCGTTGGGGTATGTCTTTATCTCATGTATCACAATCGTAGGGTCGATACCCAACATTTATTCATAGATCCAGGTGAATATGTCATGAATCTCTTTGAATAGGGATGTGTAGGTGACAATTTCGTCAGAAGAACACGAAGCTCCGATATGAACATTTTTGACAATCCCAGGTTTGATGGATATTTCAAGGGGAATTTTGGGCGAGATATTGCATAAGTTCCCTTCGGAAAACACATCATGTGCAGACATGGGAACGGTGGAGATGACGACAATGGTCGACGGAGTCGAAATCCATTGGTAGTTCTCAATGGTATGCTGCTCCAGAAAGAGGATGGAACGATGATGTCCATTGTCCTAATGGGTGTCCTCCATGACAGACATGATCATTTTGTCAGTGGGAAAAATGACATGAAAAGGATCAGGAGACAACTCACCAAGAGAGGGGGTAGAAGGTGTTTCCGATTGAATGGCCTGATGGGCGGATTCAACCGGACTTAACGGCATTACGTCGTCGAAACGAAGATGATCTCCAGGGTCAGGTACTATCCATGGGTCGTGAGACGCAGGAAGTTCGTGAGACAAGGTGGAGATCATGTTAATAGAAGCAACAGACGAGTGTGGAACATCGGGCGGTGGAATGGGGAAAGTACCCATTAACGAAGAGTCTTTTAGAAGGCCTACACCGATGTTTTCATAACCCGGTGGGGTTTTAGCAATAAATGGTACATTTCTAGTACAGGTATAGGAATTAAAGAAGGCTAGTTGGTCGACGGTAACAACCTTTCCTTGATGAGGGAAACGTACTACACAGAAAAGGGTTGACACAACTGCACACATGGAATCGATCCAACTACGGCCAAGAAAAAGATTGTAATCAAGGGGAGCGTCAAATACTTCCACTTTGACTTGGACCGTTTTGCCTTCTAACGTGATGGGCAACGAAGGAAGGACACCGTAGGGCTTAAAACCGGATCCATTGAAGGCTTTAAGAGTATTCTGGGATTCAGTCAAAGAAGGAGAGCCAATGGCTTTCTAGCAAGTAAGAGACATGACACATGTCGAGGCACCCTCATCGATAACGGTTCGACAAATGTTTTTGTCAGAGACAATCACTTGGATATGGAACACGAGTTGAGGGGGTAACCTTGGAATGTGATCTTTCAAGTCAAAGATTATTAAAGTTGTATCTATCGGGTCAATTCCACCGATAGCTTTCAACAGTGCCTTCCGTTGTGTGGGACAACTCTGAAGGACTTCGAGGGCTGACATCGCAAAAGGTGCTTGAGACAGATCTTCAACAATGTTGTAGTTCTGGGCAACATGAGCATGAGGATTGAAAGTCGATTTCTGAACGACGCCCTTTAGGGGGGGGGTCACAGAAATGTGTCGAGGCTCAGTTGTTCGAGATGAAGAGGACCGTTGGTAGGTGGAGTCGCAGGAGAGGGTTGAACCAAAGAAGGAGGTAGATCATCAACCTTCTCTTTAGATGGAGAATAATCTTTGGCTCGAGTGGTGAGTTCAATATCGTTCTACTTTGAATCGCCAGTACACATCAAAACATAGGAGGTAGTAGAAGATGAGGGTTGGTCATGAATGACCAACTGAGCCTATTGTAACTTGTTGAGATGGGAAAGGTTGGGACAAAAAAGCCAGTGTAGGTGGTTTTGGAGCTCCTTGAAGGAACTTAGTGACCTCGGCACGTCATGGACAATCCTTCGTGTAGTGATCATCACCACAGATAAGACAAGGGTATCGAGGTTTGCGCTTATCTTGATCATCAACAGGGGTAGTTTTGGTTTGCTCTGCTTGAGAAGTATTTTTTCCCTCCTTATTCTTACCCCTTCCCTTTTTAGATTTTTTTTTACCGGCTGGGGTAGATTGAACTGCATTTACCTCAGAAGTCTTGCCGGTGGGAGGGGTAGAAGACGGAGCATTTTGAACATTAGAAGAAGCAGGTTTGGGGTTTGTGCTTGAGGTGGAATGTGGTTGGGCCTGGAAAGAGACAATCACACCGTCAGCGACATGTGAAGCAGCTGGAGTAGTTGAAGTGTTGGAAGTAGAAGGACGAGGTAAGTCAGGTAGTAAATCATAAAGGGTTCCCGTTTGTGAATAAACGAGGTCAATATATTGAGCACGACTTATATCCCTCTCTTCCGTGACTACACCACCCATGGCAATGTCACGACCGATGTCATTCGCAAATGATTTTGTGAACCACTCTGCCAGCAACTGATCGGGGAGCTCAAGTTTAATGAGACGTCATCTCCTTCGCCACTCATGGATGTGATCAGAGATATGAGTGGCTTTGTTCTGTTTGAAAGAAGTCAAAATCTTGGTCCCTGTGTCATAACGGATTGGTAACTGATAATGCGTAAGGAAAGCCATAGATAGGGTGTTGGAGTCAGAGAAGAAACCTCATGGAAATTCAATATACCACTTCGCAGCAGAACCTGTGAGGGTTCGTTGAAAAATATGTAATAGAGTCATCCATCAATGAGTTGGATGAACACCATAGGTGAAAAGTCATAACGTGATTTTTGGGTTCCTCTCCCACTTTGCCATCGAATTTAGGAATGTCTGACGGTAACTTGGCTGGGATAGCAAGCCATTGGGGAGAGTGACAAATCAGATCATTTAAAATCCTTGACAAGTCTGGAAGATCCAAAGTGGCTATGAAGGGTAACTGTCGATTCACCTATGGGTACTGGTGGCTTTGGGGAGGACGCCCTATCGGCAAACTAGTAGGACCATAAGCAGTCTGCATAGAGTGTGAAAACCCAGGCAGATTCGGTGGTGGTTGGAGAGGATAGTATCTCATAGGATTATACCCTGGAACAGGGACTTGAGTTGGAGCATTCTCCCCCCAAATGGGATTGAACGAATCTGGATATGGTTGGCCCATATTAGGGGGTATTACGGATGCAGCTGGAAATTGCAGCCCCCCAGTCGATTGAGGAGGATGTTGTATCAACTGATTTCAATACTGGGCCAAGGAGGGAGGTATGTTTTTCCCATAGGGTGGGGTCGGTCCTCCCATCGAAGGTGGTGTTCCAATTGGGGGCAATGTTCCAATTGGGGGTTGTGTTCCAATTGGGATTTGCATGACAACAAGAATTTTCCCGTTGAAAGGGGGTTGAGTAATACCACCTTGGTGAAATTGTCCACCGACCGAAAATTGGTAATTTGGAGTGAATGACGGAATAGTGCCACTAGGATTAAGACTGCTAGTAGAATATGAAGAAGGTCCGCCAAAAGCTAATTGAGGGAGTGTTGGAATAAAACCGAGAAGAGAGTGCCCAGAAGAAGAAGGACCACCAGGAGAGCCGGATGGAGTTTGCGTAGGAGTAGGAATGGAAGCATTCAACGCATGGTATCCGGGCGGTAGTGTCGGAGTGATGTTGGGCATTCGCGGTGTATTGATGGGAGCAATACTAACCGCAAGAAACCCGGTTGGAACACTCGTAATATCTGTGAGATGGGCCATTTCAGTAGGGACAGTAAAGTGATAAGTGGTAGTCAACGGTACTATCTCTGGACTAGAGATTTTAGAAATCACAGGTGGGTTGATTTCGGAAATCACAGGTGAACCTGAACCAAAAAGGTCCCATCGAAAAACACCCGTAGACCAAAAAGGATCTTGGTCCCCAGGTCCAGTCGGAGATCCAGAATACACAACAATTAAGTCTCCTGAAGAGTTTGCTCGCATAAAACGTCTCTCAGAATCGGGGCGAAGTCGAAATTCCTCTCTAGTATTGCTGATTCGAAAATGTTCTAGAGAGTCAGTGCGTTCCACTTGGGGCGTGGTGACAACTGTGACTTCACTTTGTCGAGGAGAGCCCTCAGGTGTACTTGTAGGCAAGGGTTGAGAACCTTCCAGATTCTCTGGAGATAAACCCTGCATTCTACGTGAACGACACAGAGGATCTATTGTAAACGAGTAACAAACTTCACGAAGAAAATCTTATGGTCTACTTTGAAAAACAAACAACACGCACTAGTAAACAAAATCTAGGAAGCAATCACCAAGCAAACAATACCTTCTAATTCCGAAGTCGCTAGTTGGTGATGAAATCCAACGTCGCAACAACGAGACGATAAGGGGTTGGGTTAGGGTGTAAAAGTTATGCCGACGATATGCTTAATAGACTTACACCCTGGTGCAAGCTCCCACACATAATCGTGGGTATACCCTCCAAGGAGCCCGAGTGAGTTTGGTCAACGTCAATTACAGGTGCTGTGAAGACTTTCCCCTTCACACTCACCTTATGTAAGAACCTAGAAAGATAGGCCACTAAGGTTACCACCAACAACAATAAATCCTGGGGGAATAGTCGACAGTTCGATCCACACGCAAAGGCAGGGTATCTAGCCCATAATCAACTCAAAAGGCTTCCACTCATCATTGTGGGTATACCTCCGAGTGATCCCCATAACACATGCAATCTCTACACCGATATCAACAAAGTAGGGTGAGTAACTCTGCTAATATCAATGAGACCTTGTGCTTGACCCTTGTGTGAGAAGGGCTTCCCAGGACAAGATGTTGCAAATGGAATTTAACACTCCTTAACACAAGATTCTATTGTGTGTTTTGTGCTTTGGAGAGTGTATCTCTCTGCCTATTCCAAAGCGCTAGCCTAGCTAAATGTTGGTGTAATAGAGCCCTAGAACAGAGTTACTAGGTAAATTTTACAATTGCGCAGTGTTATTAAGGGTTGTTGTTCACTCAAAGGAGGCGGAAATGAAACTGATGTTGTATAAGACTCTGACCCAACGATGCATGTATGAGAATGAAATATATCGAGTTTCGTTCAAAGAATCCTATGTATGGGAGGAAGAGAGAAATTTTCCGTATCAAATTTTGAACTACAAGACACAATTTCCTTTAAAATGCAAATGCAACAAATCACACATCAACAACAATTCTCTATTGTTCCTTTTTCAATAATTTAAACAAGTGATTTTCAATGTTTTTGAAGACGAAAATTATTTTGAAAGAAAAAATTTTGTTCACTTTTCAAAAAGGACCCACACCATGATAGTGAGAGTACAGAAAATCAAAGACCAATGAACAAGCAATGATAAAGACCCAAACCACTCTTTCAATGAAAACAAAAATTAGAAGCAAACCAATCTAGTCTTTTCAATTGCATAAGAAAAGTGATCTTTCAAACAATAAGAAAATGATAAAGACCAAGAAACTCAACTTTCAACTGATCACCAGTCCTTAACCAATCAAGCACACTCATATTCTGAAATCAGAGAGTATAGCTATGCCAAGAAAAGTCAAGAAACGAAAGTTAAGACAGAAGTGACAAGAAGAGCCTTTGAAATCCTAAGACTGTTCATGCATGAAAACGAAGACAAGAAAGAAATCAATCAATGGTCCGAGAAAATCTTATGAGGCACCTAGACTGATCTGGGCAGTTGAAGATGCCAAAACTCAAATCCAAAATCTTGAAAAAATGAGTTCGCAGGCTGGCAATATTACACAATGCGAGAAGTAGTGATTCTCGCAGGTGGGCTTTGAGCAGAGTGCGAGAACCGCGCACTGAACCTAAAGGTAGGGTGCGAACTCTATAGATTCTCGCAGGCTACTGTGAAGTGCAGTGCGAGAATGTCTGAAACTAAACAAATTTTTGGAAAAAGACACAAAATTTGAGGAGGTCTTTGGACTGAGAGGGTCTATCAGGGTATCCTGAAGACTCAGAGATTGATATGAATGGAGAAAGGTAAGGTAAGAAAAAATGGCCAAAGAAAAACACCAAAAACCACAAGAAAATGGGATAGTTCCCCAGTGGAGTCACCAATTTTGTTATTGGACTAATCAGTAGGTGCGGACACTAACAAATCTCCCTAGATCCACCTAGATCTAGAACAAAATAGGACAGGACATGACTCTTTCTCTAAGTTTTGACCATTGAATTAGCTAGTAGGAAGGAACAAGTAACATACCTTAGTATCACTTCCTAGGGTCTCTATTGCTCCCGCTTTGCTCCGGTGCTCTCGTGAGGTCAAGACCAAGACAACACAAACCAACCAAAGTGAAGATAGCAAAATATATTCAACTGTCAACTTATGTGTATGATCAAGGAATTACACAATAAAGTGATAATAGCTTTATGGGAAAGGAACATGCCACTGTATCATATTAATTGAAAGTAGAACATTACAACCTAATCGCCTTGATGTCGCAAGCTCCCTTTTAGTGTCTCTTGGATCCAACACACACACTTGCTCAATTCTTGTATGAAGAAGATCAAATCCTCTTGATAGACTTGCTAGAGTCTTGAAGCTCCTGTTCAAGCTAGGTCCTTCACACAATCTTTTCACCAATTCTCCAATGAATCTTGCTTAACCTTTTCCATGAGAATTCCCTCAATATATAGGAGAGAATGAAATAGTTACTTGGATAAGAGTGATCCCACAATATCAGGGAATCCAGTACAAAGATAACCATTCGAATGCCAACCCATTCTTCTAGAAGATTCCCTTCTAGAACCATCAAGAATTCATCTTTTTCCAAGCCTTAGGACAAGTTCGCACCCTGGATATTCAACACAGTGCGAGAAGTTCGCACCCTGGCTTAAGGCAGCCTGCGAGAATAGGTCATTCTTGCACCCTAATACATTAGCAACCTGCGACCCCTCTTCAAAAGTGAGTTTTTTGGGAAGAGATGAAA
>JASDQU010437617.1:0-10690 GCA_032191745.1 Picea mariana | reverse complement strand
GTAGTCAATGCTCCCCTCGACTATAACCTCTTGTTAGGATGGAGTTGGACTTATGCTATGCAAGCTGTGGTTGCTACAATTTTCTGGGTCTTGTTGTTTCCACACGAGAGTCAGATAGTGACCATCGATCAATTGTCTTTCTCCAGACCTGACCCTGCTTTGGGGGCATCTACAGTCCCAATGATTGATAATCCTCAACCAGGTTTCGTTAACATACGAGTTGGTTTGTGCCCATCCTTGATGGGTACCTTCAATTACTCGCCCCCTCACGACGACATCAAATTTATATCCAATCACCATAAGATTGAGATTTTTCAAGTTTTGTCATTCTGCACGACTTACTTCGAGGATCCCTGGATACTTCCTTCCCCATCGGCCACAATGTATGAGACAGGGCACCTGGGCATGTCCATGACCTTGTCTGCAGCTGAAGTAGCGTACTCTTTAGTTCAGCAAGCTTCAGCTAACACTGATCCGACTCCTGCACAAGAGTTAGATCCACTTCTAAAGACTATTTGGGCTCAGGTTTCTCTCGCTAACACCGATTCGTTAGACTTAGTCTTGCCTTCTAATGAAGCAATAATCGAAGCAATGACTATTCCGGACAAACCTTGGGAAGATCTTCATCATAGATCATATTTTCTCCCAGAGTTAAGCCAAATCGAAGCAGGAGAATTTACCGTGACCATGATGGGAGATCAGTCGTGCCCTATTAATCTCTTAGCTACACACAAAATTTATGCTAAGGGAAATATGGAAACTATCGTTGAAACTGTACCGATCAATATCTCCCGAAACCCTAGCATCGTGGAGAATGTCTTCATCGGAGCGGATTGCTCCCCCGAAGAAATTCAAATCTACACAAATCTTATCAAAGAATTTCACAACGTGTTTGTCTGGTCTTATGAGGAAATGCCAGGTATTGATCCAAAAATAGTTGAACATGAAATCACAACTTATCCTGATGCCAAGCCTGTTCGACAGAACCTTTGAACAATTAATCTTAAGAAATCAGCAACCANATCCATTTGACTCAATGGGTGTCAAATCCTGTGCCTGTCAATAAAAAACAAGGCACGATTCATGTATGTACCGATTTCCATGATTTGAACAAGGCATGTCCCAAAGATAATTTTCCAACACCATTCATCGACTGGATCATTGATGAATGTGCAGGTTGCAAGGCCTTTTCTTTCATGGGAAGTTTTTCGGGATATAATCAAATCCAAATGAAACCCGAAGACCAACACAAAACGACATTCATTTGTCCTTGGGGTACATTCGCGTATCGTAAGATGCCTTTTGGTCTTAAAAATGCTGGAGCCACCTTCCAGTGGGCCATGCCTTTTGATTTTCATGATCTCAAGCATATAGTCGAGGCCTATCTAGATGATTTAGCATCACGATATCGCAAGAGAACGAATCATCCCACACACCTTAGAATTATCTTCGAACGTTGTCGCTACTTTCAGATTCGCTTGAATCCAAACAAGTGCAGCTTCCGCACAACGTCACGACGTTTGTTAGGTTTCATCTTATCCACAACAGGGATCATGGTCGATCCTCTGAAGGTGGAGGCAATAATCCAGTTTCCCCCCCCACGCACAATCCTTCAACTTCAGAGTCTACAAGGCAAGACGAACTTTTTATGACGCTTCATCGCCAACTATGCCGAGATCACCAAGGGCTTTATGCGTTTACTGAAGAAAGACATCTCCTCTTACTAGGACGATGCCACTCAACACTCTTTCAACGCATTAAAACATGCCTTCACAACTACCCCTCTGCTACAGCCACCTAACTATAACAAAGATTTCTTATTATATCTGGCTGCCGCAGAGTCAACCATTGGCATGGTTTTAGTTCAGGAAGATGACTTGTTCTCAGAATACGTGATATATTACCTGAGCGGAGGCCTTGTAGGACTGGAACTCAATTATTCTCATATCAAAAAAGTTGCGTTGGCATCAGTTGATGCTGTTCAACGGTTCCGTCATTACGTTATGTTTCGCAAGACTACCGTCATTGTTGTCATGAATCCATTTCAGTACATGTTGACACGACGGGTAATAGGCGGAAAAATTAGTAGATGGATGCTCATCCTCCAGGAGTTTGAATTAGACTTCGTTTCAGCAAAGTCCAAAAAGTCACTGGTCTTCGCAGAGATTATTTCAGAACTTCCGGTCGAGTCAGGTGACGTTGTGCTTGAAGAATCGCCTATCCGGGGAGATATGTTTTTGATCACATATTTGGATCCCTGGTACGAATATATACTTATCTATCTCCAGACTTTGAAGTGCCCCACTTCTGCTTCTCATGAGGAGCGTCGATGTATATGCCATCAGGCTAAGAATTATCTCATACTCAATGATACATTGTATCAGAGAGGTGTAGACTGCATCCTATGCCAATGTCTCACTCATGAGGAGGAAATTATCGTGCTTAAAGATTTCCATACCAGAGCTTGTGGCGGTCATTTTTCTGGGTTGGAGACAACCCAAAAGATTCTATGAGCAAGTTACTTNCAAAGATTGTGTAGAATTGGTCAAGAAGTGCCATCCGTGCCAAATATTCTCTCGGAAGATGAGGGCACATCTTGCTCCCATGTTTCCTGTCATCATAGTTGGTCCCTTCACCAAGTGGGGGATTGATTACACTACTTGAAAACCCCCTTCAACAAGGGGGAATCGCTATATCATTGTAGCTGTCGACTACTTCACAAAGTGGGTGGAAGCTATGCCAACATTTAAATATGATGGAGAGACTGTAGCCCTCTTTTTATTCAACCAGATCATAGCAAGGTTCAGCGTCCCGAGAGAGATTGTTAGTGACCATGGAAGTCACTTTCAGAACCAAATGATGACCAAATTAACATCAAATCTTGGGTTACGACAATATCATTCATCACCCTACTACCCCCAAGCCAACGAGCAGGTGGAAGTTGTAAACAAAAATCTTACGACTATTCTCTAGCGAACTATCAACTTCGCCAAGTCAAATTGGCATTTGATGCTATACTCGACATTATGGGCTTACCGAACATCTGTTAAGACTGCAACCAGTTTCTCACCTTTTCAACTCGTTTACGGGTTGGAAGCAATCTTTCCCATTGAATGTCAGATCCCATCTCTAAAATTGGCAGTACAATTATTGCCCGTCACTTCTCCACTTGAAGAATGGTTAGTATACCTTGAGCAGCTCACTGAACAACGTTGTGATGTGGCCCTGGCCAATGAGGCTCACAAACATAAGGTCAAGTGTCAATATGATAGGTCTGTTCATCCTCGGATTTTCTCTGAAGGCGACCTTGTCCTGGTCTATGACCAATATAAGGACCCCCTGGGGGTAGGCAAATTCAAACCCATGTGGTTTGGGCCTTTCATCATAAAAGAGGTATTAAAAAAGGGTGCCTATCGTCTAGTTGATTTTGAAGGGAATGCTTTGGCGGAGCCTAGAAATGGGCTCTACCTCAAGAAGTATTACGCATAGGCAGGTCACTGTCGGTAACTTTTTGTAACATATGTATAGTCTTTGTACTATTAATTTTTTGTTTCTTTTAAATTTTATGGACGTGTCATTGATGTTATCTTTTGTTAATATGACAGATGTCAAGTGATTCCGAGGTGGTCATTGGGTATGCAGACGGTGCTAGTCGACACACTTGGAGGCTTGCCTCCACAGCTTGGGTAATCTTTACACCTCAGGGCCAGTTGTTATCCTCTGGAGGTATATGCTTAGGTGACACCACAAATAATGTCACCGAGTACAGTGCAGTTATTGAGTTGCTTCGTGACGCTTTGTCATTGGGTATCTCTCATCTCCAGGTTTATCTCGATGCTCAATTGGTCGTGTCTTAGTTAAACAGAGTATACTAGGTTCATGATCCAACTTTACACTGACGATTCCTTAGGGTACGTCGCTTAGAACGAAACCTTGATTATATTACATATTTTCATGTTCCTAGGAGATTAAACCAAATTACAGATACTCTAGCTAATCAAATTTTAGATTGGCATCTTGCACACATATGAAAGAACATTGACATAATCATGTAAATACATTTTTGCACACGTGATCCATAAGACACAAAAGACCAAAAAACCATATATAATATCATAAAAGTAACCAGAGTACATAGATGGACGCAAACGCCTCAAAAATAGGACCAATAACGAGTCATAGGGATTATGCCCTCAAAAAATATATACAAGTAGTGCTCGTGGCACGTAAAATGTCTAAATAGGTTCAGGGACCATGTGCCCTGTTATATTGGTCCACAACATGGGCTAAATGCCTAAACAATCGGACCCATGTCCGAGGTGCCCCCACTACATGAGGCTGCATGGATGGCGGCAGGTCCTCAATCTCTACCATCGGGACTGTGCGAGTGAGTGCAGTAAAGTTCCGCTCAACTCGTCTAAGTACCCTCTCAGCCTCCCCAGCTGGGAGTTCTTTTGCTATTGCTGGTCCCCCGGTAGCGGCAGCTGCGGCCCTTAGTCGAGGACGATGCATGTTCCTTGCATAATCGATAGGTCACAGTAGTTCCACATCTGCATGCAACAAACGTATATCCGTCAAATACTTTGGCATATAAAAAAAATGATATATATAACAAAAATGACATAAAAATCACATATACAACAAAAAAAAACTACAAAGGTGGAGACTTACCCATCTCCCCTCGCTCCTCACCAGGAGGCACAGGTATCTCAGGATCTCTCGAAAAGTCTATTCCTGCATATGGGTAATCCTCGATCACAGGGATCTACCGTGATAGCCATGCAAAAAAGTCATCATTGAAGGAATCATTGGTCCTTCCACCACCCTGTCGCGGCAGTAATCCTGCCCATCTACATACAGTAGGAAAAGAGGCATGATGTCCTCGTACCACTACCCGAGGACTAAAGCTCGAAACTCTCTTAAAAAAGAACGAACACAAAATAGTCCCGAACCCGAAGTTCCTCTGTGTCCGCTGATGGCAATGTCAATTGCCTCTTCATACACTCCAGTAGTGTGGTACTCCAGTCAAAAATTTGTGCATTCAAGAACTGGATAACACAGTTCATCTTTGCGTGGGATGCCTGATGCAAGGCTGCTGAACCGGTAATCCGCCCAATGAGCATTAATATCACTTGCAGCGATAAGTTAGTGATCTTACTTATGGGCACCTGGGAGCTCAAACGGTTTGTCCCAACCTCACAGTGCAGGGATATCAGTTCCGCTATGTTATGCGACCCCGACGGAAACGTCCTGAAATTGACTGGTTCCCCTCTCCTTGAGAGGCCAGTCAAAAAGTAGATATCCTCGGTGGTGGGCTCCAGTGATTGCCCCTCTAGCATGAAAGCCTCTGCATCAGGGTGCCAATAGTCAACCAAGGAATTCAGTAGCCTCGGTTGCGCTCGCATAAATGGACATAGGAAGAACTTTACCAAACCACATTGCATCAATGCAGCTATAGAATTCGGATCTCCCGCAACCAACTCACCAACTTCTTCATGCTCCCTTTCCCTCCAGTGGACATACATCCTGCCAAAACAACAAAGTACAGGAGGGTGAGTGAGTGTTGTTTGGTTCTTTTTTCTATAAAGGGAGGTCCACGCGGGCTATTTAGGTGACAGTCGCGTGTACACGTGGGTAGGTTTTACTCTGCCGGAGTGTACACATGACCTATCCAGAGATAGCCTGCGTGGACCTAGGGACGACCTTTTAAAGGTCGACGCCCACCCAAAACATGAAATAAAAAACAAAAATAAAGAATTGAATAGCTAGATAGGGGAGTTTGTACTTACTTGGTCTAGACAGAAGTTTGTTTCATCCATTGTAGCTCTTGGAATCACCGTTTTTATCAAAGGGGGTCTTTTGGCTCCAGAGTCAATTTTCAAATCAAAAATGGTGATAATGAGCTGCCATCTTCTATTTATAGACTTTTTGGCCTCTTTTTGTCACCTTTTTGGCCTCCCTTATCATTTTTTTTATACCAAAAACCATTTAGAGTGATTCAGGAGTTATATGGGAGGGATTTGATCGGGTATTGGGACATTTTTTTTGAGTTTTGAGTAAATTTTGATGGTCCATGAAAATTTTTTCGACGATCAACTTGAGCATATAGGTTAGGTTTCTACCCTGATTTTTGTATCTTGTTGTTTTTTCATTTGCCATAGGATCGATCCCATCAGATTAGGACACAGAACCATCATCTTTTCTTTAGAAGTGTCACAAGTTGGTGGTAGAGCTTACCGGAACATGGATGCCCTAGGTAGATCCTGGTTGCATTATGGCATTCATGCTGTCTCTAAAAACACTATAGGCTCGGGAGTCCTTATAGTCTTTCCTGAATATGAGTTTGAGCCTCATTTGCATGATTCTTCTTTTCTCTTGACCTCACCCTCAGGACTCCCAAAAAATAAGGGGTCTTCTTTTAATCCCTTTTTCAGACCCTCTAAATATGAAAAGGTTTCCGAGTGATCTTGTGGCCTTTCACGCTCGTTAAACTGAAATTTGAAGTCACATTTTTTCGACGGTAGTTTACCCCTTTTTCGGTCCGGACGCTCAACTGTACGAACAAAGGTATACTCTATGGAACTTCAACTCTATAGAAGAGTACTCTCAAGTATAATTTTATCCCTTTTTCGGGCCTGAGGGACTAAACTTATGAAGAAGGAACCCCAATGGAGTCCATAGTTAAGATTTTTTCAGACTCCTTAACAATGAAAAAATAGCCGAGCGATCTTGTCCTTGTCACACTCGTTAAAATGGTTTTAAATCGATGTCTAATCGGTGTTAGTTTACCCTTTTTCGAACCGACTAAACTATCTTCGAAAAATGTACCCCAATGGAGTCTCCTTTTATGTTTTTTTAGACTCTCTAAATATGAAAAACCACCGATCTTACCTTTTCTGGACTCGTTACACTTACATCGAAGGACGTTACCATGGTGTGTTTTTTTAACCCCGTTTTCATACCTTCTATGTAAGCCTAGTAACAATTTGCTTCTGCATTTTAACACCCTTGGCCCCCGCAGGATTTTTCCCAAGTATCATTATTTAGAACATCAGTCTTGTCCTTGTGCCTTGAGCTTGTATGTTTGCAACACTCGTTCCTCCTTTTTAACGTAATATTCCTTTATTCTTTTTCCACAATTATTGAAAAGGACAAAAAAATAATCAAATATACCCCAAAAAGAGGAAGGGAAAAGTATTTTCTTTATTGGCAGCACAATGAGTCGCCCTTGGATAAAGCATATCTGTCCGTTTGTTCATCAAACTATGGGATGTAGTATGACCTTAGGAAGCCTTTTCTTGCTATATAGAGTTGTGTCCTCCACCTTTTGGTTATCCTTCCAAACCTATGGAGAGTTAGCATTGCCTCCTGCTTCATAGACTTATGATTAATGCCATGCTGCCTGAGTCTCGTCATTTGTCGTGCTATTATCCAAGGGAATTTTGTCACGAAGCCTGAGTCGGTCCCTCTGCAATATGTCTCTTTTCCTCATACCCGGCCATGCTGAACATCCAATCAAGTCCTTGTTCAAAATCACTGAAGCCTTCAGTCTGATCATCAAGATTATCAAGTCCATGACCGACGAGCCGTCGAAGACCTTGGGTAGTGCAGTCGTACACTCATATTACACTCCTACCAGAGTTTTGAATATTTTGAAGTTGTTGCTCGAGCTCTGAAGATCTCGTCTCCAGCGATCAGGCCGTATCAGCTTCTAGAAGATGGATACTCTATATGTATATCTTTTCAATTTCGAGATGTAGCTCCACTGTGTATTATTCGCGGCTACCCTTTATATAGTTATATGACATGGATCTACAGTGTATTTGATTGGTAGCCATGATTCTATTTTATCTTGGGCATGGGTATGCCCGCCTCGGTGAGACATTTGTTATTTTGCAGACGACACCTCCCAGTTCCTGATCCTTGGGCTCAATCGTTCGGCACATCAGAAAAGATTGGTAATGTATTTCGACTATCATATTCTCTTCTGACCTCACACATTAGGGGGCATCTGTTATAACCCTCAATTGCACCACACAAGCTTACTTGGCATCACGCCATCTCATATCCCTTCTTTTCCAAAGCACTGCTGAACAACTCTTTGAAAATCCTCTTTTATAAAGGCCCACGCACCCTACTCCATTACTGCACGCGTGTACACACTGGCTGACCCAAATCAACTCGTGTGGACTGGCAAAAGCATGAAAAAAGGAAAGTTGCCGACATAACACAAAAGCTATGGGCGAGTTAACTAAAACTCCCGGCCATGCATGGTCGAGGGTTCGTCCAAATACCTAGCTCTAGCCTATAAAAGAAGGGGTAGGGGTCTCATTTGGAAGGAGGAAAAATATAGCAAAGAAACTCTGCCCATTTGCGTATTCCCATTGTCCCAACCCTTTAGCCTTTCCTTGTGCCAAAGGAGATACAAAGCAAAGCAGTTGGAGGACAGTCAAAGAGGAGCCTAGGATCAAGTTCGTGGAGTGGTGGCCGGTCTCAACTTTTGTAAATTGACTCATTCAAAGTAATAAAGAAAATGCTTTTCCCGTCCCAATTCATGAACTTTTTATAGTTTGATTAGTATATGTTTGGATTTTTAACCTGTTAGTATATAAGTAGGATGCATGCGTAGTTGTTGCTTGTCTTGTATGCAGGTCAGATTTGGAAGGAGTATTGCGAACACGTAATCAAGTACAACGGGGGATCAACATCAAACGTCGGGAACAAGGTAGGTTGATCTTCCCATGCATTTGAAAAGGGGATTTAAATCTAGGGATAAAGGTAGAAAGTAGTTTTTCTTCGGTCATATTTGCATGCAAAGTCTGAACTCTATTTGCTAGTCTGTAGGGATATTTCCCTCACAACAGTAATATCGAGTGCATACTGTGAATGAGGTCTCTTGCAACAACATCCTTTACCTATAACCAAGTCCTTCCAAATCCTTTTGTGTGTATGACTTTTCATTTTCTACGGTGCGAACTGTCTATCCATAGGTGCACTCGAGTCAACCTATGGTGTGCCTTGCCAATGGGTCAAGGCATCCAATTCATCCAAAGTATGCCTTGTTGTGGGTCAAAATAACCAACTGTCCAAGGTGCGCCTTGCCAATGGGTCAAGGTGGCTATTCAAGGTGCATCTTGCGAACAAGCCAAGATATCTCAACCAAATTGTCTCTTCAACATGTTCATCCATGCCGGTGTGGCAGAGGTGCTCAACACCTCTCTATACGAGGGTGTTATACACCCCATTTCATAGGGAAATGTCGTGTTCAAGGTTTTAATTGCTATTGTAATTATCAAAACTAAATTAGAAAATTAGATTATTATATAATTTGTCATCCATCTGTACTTTTAAAAAAATGAATATATTAGTTTGTAAAACCCACTTTACAAATAAAATATACAACAAAGAAAATAAATTCAACACTAACAAAAAAATACTACTTTATTCAAAACAATACCAAAGATAACGAAAGAATAGAAACATCATATTAAATTCAACACTAACAAAAAAATATTACTTTATTCAAAACAATACCAAAGATAACGAAAGAATAGAAACATCACATTAAATTCAACACTAACAAAAAAATATCACTTTATGCAAAACAATACCAAAGATAACGAAAGAATAAAAAAACCACATTGAAGTTTTTCTAAGTAAATTACGAACGCATTAAAAATAGGTATTTTTTTTTTCACACTAGAAAAAAAGTACTTATATTAATAATATAAATAAAACATTACAAATTACTGATCATAAAATTTTCCAAATCAACTTCCAATAGCTATCCTTCCCCACCCCAAAATCCATTGAAAACATTCAAAAGACCATCAAATCTTTATAGCCCCTTACAAAATTCCAAAAAATATCAGACAAAACCATAATTTTAGATTAGAAAATAGACAGTAACTCGAAAGGCTCTTCACCATAACTTTCCTCCTTAGAAAAAATAATTTTCCTTTCTCCAAATCCAGAGCTTGTTTAGAGAGAAAATCTGATGTCATATTAAATTCCCTATATATATGTTGAATCTTCAACACCTGGAATTTTGAACTCAGATGGAAAATGTTTTCCATATAAGGCTTTGAAGAGATCACCTGCATATTATTTTGGAAGGAAAACTAGTCAATTATAAATTTTGAATCTCCCACCAGTTGCAAACAAGTAACTTGCTTGAAATGAGCAAAAAAAAAATACTCCATAAGGCCAACAACGCCCCCTGTGAATTGGTCCCTTGACCACAATTCATTTTAATCCCTAATACACTCATATCTAGACATTTTAAAATTGCACCAGCTCCACATCTGGCACCCCCATTTTGAGAAGCACCATAAAAAAACCTGCTGATATATTACTCTCCATAAGAGGAGGATGAGGTATTCTTTGAACTGAAACATATTTATCTTTTTCTATCTCACCCATATATTTCAAGACCAGATTACAAATCCTAGAAAGAGATAATTGACAACCTTCAAATATAATATAATTCCGGTGCCTCCAAATTTTCCAACACATAAAACAAGGATTTTCCTTCCATGTGTTGGAGAAATTACTATTTTTGACACACTAGTTTAGTGGGAGTTAACTCACTAGTTTTATTTTATACTTTCTATTTTGACTATCACTATTATGCATGCATGCATTCCTAAGGAAAGCCAACTTTTTGATTGATTTTCTTAATTATGGAATG